>JASANE010004036.1:0-101254 GCA_030248225.1 Trileptium ribeirensis | reverse complement strand
TATATAATGGCATGCAATTTTGTTGCTATAATTATCAAAATTTTCAAGGTATGACATAACAGGAATCTAATAAATTCGCAAAAAATGTGTTTTTGGTATATATGCTTTATAGAACGAGTTCCTTGTGTTGTGCATTCAATTGTTTTCCTTTATGTAAAGTCACGTTCTTATTGTGCCGTGCCAGAAGTACATAGTAACTTGACGCATATGTACTTCTCGACGTCCCTATATCGACATGTTGGATTGCCTTAATCCATAGGCCATACAGTCGCGATGGTTTGTTAGAAATGTACATTAAGAGTTCGTGACAATACATAAATTATTTTATCAAAATATGTCACAACTATATTTTAGACGGTGGCTGTATCACGCAAAACTTTACCATCGATTACTGCGGCCTAACTGCTTAACAGTTGAAACAAATTTTGAGCTAGGTGGTATTCACGGTGTCACATATCATCGTACGCCGACTTGACTCTTGTTGGAAGGAGCAGGTTTTCAGGGTACTCCCTGTGTTTTGCCTGCTTCACTGGGTCAGACATTTTAATTTTGGTTTCACCTGGCAAAATTGATCCCTCGGTAATCCCCTGGCAAAATTTTCAGCGAATGGAAAGCCCAGACTTGTAACAAAAAATATAGCATGGCTTGTGTAAGACGCAGGAAACATTAATAATTATATCAAACATGACGACATCCCTTATAAAGTTATGATAACAACATAAAACGTAATTGTAAGCAGCACAGGATACGGTGAGATTAGCACGGTTGCCGCCGAGTATTTCTTGTTCTTTTTAGGTTGGATCTGGAACGCTTTGTATTTTGATCCCGTAAAAGTGTTTTGAAAGATCGAACTGCCATTTTGTAAACAATGACATCTAGGCCTAGCCGCTGTAAATTGTTATATTGTTCACATTTCCAGAGCATGTTCATGAACGACCGCCAACGCCAGTCGCTGAAGCTCTGCAGGATATGCAAGTCGGTGTGTGAAGTTTATTGTTGATATTCAACTAGCATATTGTTGATATTCAATTGAAGTTTATTGTCTTTTTTTAATGAATACACGTTTATAGCGCAAACTGTTAACGGTATATAGGCACCTCCTTTTTATGTCCGTCGAAGGTGAAACTCATGTGGACCATGTTATTACGAGCACTTTTTACCGCCGCGCTCGGCAATTAGCGTCCACTTTTAGACTACATTGATATTTTCTATCTTTCTTCGATCTAATTTATGATATTTGGATTAATTTTGATTGATAAAGCGTATTACTACTGCCGTACCTGAAAACGTACATTACAAACAGTGCGATTTAAACGATGCATATTTTTTCTGCTAGAGCCAAAACCATAAAAGTAGAGAACGATTTCATTAAACATAATTATGAACGAAACAAGTTATTGTATATCAGAATTCAACTGTTGGTAGTATTTTGCAACGCATATTCCCTAAAAGCAGCAGTTGATGGTGCCATCTAGAGTCTTCAATAGCTTATTAGAGCAGGATGCAATTCAGACAGAGTAGTAGCTGCGTAGGTCTTCTGCTCATGTATTCATACCTTAATTAGTACTCTCAAATATCCACAAATTTATGCCCAATAATGTTCTTAAATTTAAATCATTATCAGGCCTGTCCACAGCCCTCCGAAAAGTGGGGCGGAACTTCGGGGGGCATGTTCATTCTCGGAGGAAAATTAAAACTGGGGGAAATTTTGCTTAATATTTCCATATTTTCATGCATTTTTACTACCGTGAACGTATTTTCAAGCTAAAAAACGATATTTTAGCATTATAAATAGTGGTAATTAATATTTAAAAAACAATTCGCAAACAAAAAACATAAATTTTCAGACATAAAAATTTTTTTGGAATTAGTTGAACATGGGGGTTTCGGCCGAGTTGTGGGGGACGGACATGGGGAACATCTCACGAACAGGGGGATTTGGAAAGTGGGGTCAGCCCACCCTCCCTCTATGGACACTTTCCAGAATAATCAAACTGTTACTTCCACTGAAATCACATGCCGTTTATAAATGTTTGCCGTAGTAGGGCTGTATTGCAGTGGTGACTTCAAACAAGTGTGATAGCACGAGTAGAATTTCGAAAACGAGTAAACATCACAATCGTGCAGACAAATCATTTAAATGCACAGACAAATGTTCTACATTTGACTTATGATGTGGCACATGACAGACCTACACGCTTCCCGAGCTTTGTTGTAATATTATATGGAAATTATGTCAGTGCAAGTGTAAACTAAAACGTATACATTTTATGGTTGCTCATTTTATTTTCTATTGATAATGGTCAGCCTTCGATGTTAGGAATTGTACGAAATTGAAACGGACAAGGCGAAGAATTCTTACTAGGCGTGATAGCGGTGAAATTTGACAATGTTTGTTATTGGTTTTTAACGGTACGCGCATAACTAAGCTTCGGCTTAGCGGATTGATTTGCGCGATAGCTTGTTTGAAATCTCTGTGTGCCCTTTAGTTAGGCACGATGCCCGATTCCAACATCTTCCCCCAAAAATGTAGCAAAAGTGGTCTGAGTCCCGAAGAGGTCATTTTAGCTATTGTAACTAGACAACTGGTGTAGATATCTGACAAATAAGCCTCTATAAGACTAGAAGTAATACTTGCTACTCGATTTTCCTGCTATGTAGGATTTGGGTCACGACGGGTTTGAAAATAATCCCATCACACTCAAAATACACGAAAATGGTGATATCTCCGCAACAGCTGTAGCTATATGGGTGTTTTCGGTGTGATTTTGTAGAACAATACATTATCTATGTTGTAACAAACGTTTGCTGTTATTATCCTCACTTACGCTACAGGGTTGGGTTAAAATTGATTTTTCAATGAGTTAGTCGGACCCAAAATGCTCTAAAATGGCAATATCGTTGCAACCACTCGAGCTCTACATGTAGGTGTTTCATGCATCATTTTTTGGAGCAATTTATCGCCTGTGTAGGTGTAAATGGTGCGCTACTATTGCCATTGTTTACGCTGCAGGGTTGGGTAGGCCGTTCAATGAGCCAATGGAATCCAAAATACACGAAAATGGTAAATCTCCACAACTACTCGAGCTAAATATATTATGGGTGTTTTTGGTCTCATTTTGAACAGCAATTTATCCTCTGTGTACTTGCACATTGAGATAACAATAATCGTGTATATCTTCTCATCTACTCAAACAACATGGTTGATAGTCGGTGGCTCGTTTTGTAACTCAATGCCTAACGTAGCTGCGTACAATCTCTATAATTTACTTATTAAAAACTCAGAATTCACTACATTGGCGATAAGAGAACTATTACAATAAATTGATCTTGTTTCCATAAATTCGTGCTATGGCTGCAGTTCTTGACAATGTACGATAAGTGATACACAATTAATATGCATTACTATTAATCTCGGTTGGGATAATCGTTTATGCTGGCCTATCCGAAGCCTTCCGAAATGTGGGAGACAATCTTGGTGGTGCGGATCGTCACGTTCTTTCTGTGAAGATGGATTTTTTTCATAGACTATATATATTTTATGTTTTCAGGCTTTAGTGCAGTGTTTTGACATTAAAAATTGTAAAGTTAATTTAAAATGTATGTGGCATAAAGAAGACATGTAGTTCTTGTGTTGATAAATTGTTGTGGATCTAATGTACTAGTAGCTTGTCTTGTCGCCAATGTGGTGAATTCTGAGTGTTTAATATATATGTAATTTAGCGATATACACCGCTATATTAACCCACTGTGTAAACCATTAAATTGCGCAATACGATTTGCAGATATATAGAGATAAGTTATTACAAAATTCGTCCAAAACACCCACATAGCCCGATCGGTTGCGGAGATATTGCCGTTTTCGTATATTTTGGGTATCATGGGCCCATTAAAAACTCTTGAGCCAACCCTGCAGCGTAAATAATACAATAGTAGTACACGATTTGCATTTACATAAAGGATAAGTCGCTCTACAAACTAAGACTAAAAGCACCCATATAGGTCGAACTGATGCGGAGATGTTGCCGTTTTGTGTATTTTATGTCCAATGGAACCACTAAAACCCTTTTGACCCAAGTCCCACATCAGTAGATAGCAAAGCGTTATATGCAGCATTATAAATATGATCATTAGGTCTACAAAATGAACTCAAGTTGATCCGATATCTACACCGGTTGTCGAGATACAATAAATAACGTGATTTTCCAGGTCCCCTTCGATCAGTTTTTCGACGGAACACGTTTGAATGGGGCTTCGCACCTAACTAAAGGGCACAAATCGAGATTTCAAGTGTTCAAATGAGCTCAATCCGCGCTGCCAAAGTTCAGTTAAGCGCGTCACCAAAAAACAAAATATCAGACATTGTCAAATTTCATTACTATTCAAACTAGCATGAATTCTTATTGTCGTTCGTTTCATTCAGAATTCAAACATGGGCTTTAGACGAGCATTGTGGATATTAAAAGAGTAGGAGTCCCTTCTTACCTCATGTGCGGGCAGCCTATCATATTATATTCATACATATTATTATTCCAGAGGCAATAATATACACTTTTATTTTGCCTGCTGAAATTTTAATAATATTTTATCTGCGATTTAACTGTGTAACATTTTAGCAACGTGCTTTTGTGAATGCTATACCATGAGCTAGTTTAAATCACTTCGGCGGTGAGTACTTTTGGCAAAATATAATTTTTAGACAATGTTTTCGTTGAAAATAGCGATAAACAACAATTGCTCAGCTGCTATGACTCCACAGCAGCGGGAACAAACACCACAATCGAAAACCTTCAGCGTGAAATTGATGATATAAAAGAAGATGCCCGTGTGACACGTGAGGTAGAGATTATTGTTTGGTTCTGCATTGGTAAAAGTTATCATTTAGATCTGCTTTCGTGGGTGTAGCTTTCGATAAATAGTGGGTTCTCGAAGACCATCCCGTCACTGAAGCAGATTTTTTAGTTCGGTCAGAGCAAAGCATAAAAAATAAGGACGCGTCTGATCCAATTTACACGTGTAATATAATATACAGTGTTCGCACAGGATCCGATTCGCTCCGAAGCAGATCCTATCTGATCCCGCAGAGCATGCACAATTTTGTCGGATCCGAATCGGATGAAACAGTGTAAGAATACATACCGGTATACGTTTGGTATAAAGCTCGATCGTGTCGGGTCGTATGCAATATGAACATGTACTAAATGTATATTATTTTTTGGTATATCCATATTTTTGGTTTGCCAATAAAAATATGTTGTTGGGGGCTATTTGTGTCTCAAAAGTCTTATTTGTCACCAAATTCTACCGCTTACACAAATAATTTTCGGAGGCGGCCGCCACTAAAATTTATTTATTATTGTGATATCTGTAGTTTCTGTGTCGCTTAGGGAAATCAGCAGTTACATAGCTAGATACGTTGTTTGATATTTAGCTATAATGGTTACGGCAAAACGGTGATTTGTCTTCTCGACGTCTCAAATGAGTTTGCTGAAGTCAGCACCACATTAAAAATTAGTTTTTAGCCTCGTGAAAATACTTGGGAGTAAGCATCGACACTGAAGCTGACATCAAGCTTCCGAAAAAATTTTTCGTGACATGTAGCCCCCCTACCAAGGTCAAATCTGGCAGCTTGCATACGCTGGTAAATAACGTCAAAGTGCACTAGCGCCAAAAATGCTATATAACGGTAATCATAATCAGTACAGGTGTTATTGAAAAAAAGAATATCAGCGTCTGTCCATGTATTGTTTGATTATGAGGTCCAAGGTCATAAAGTGCCAAAAATGGGGTGTGAAAATTTTTCCCCTCCCCGGCCTACCGAAAATTAAATTTAAAAAAAGCCAAATTTTGCATACAGTTTTACATTTGGCCGGATAGAAACATATTAACGACCCACTAGAATCGACCCATGTATTAAAAAATTTTAATGGTAATGTACCCCCCCGATCTGACGTGTAGCACCCCCAGACTTGTAGCCCCCCGACCGCATGTATAATAAAAGAAACCGAAGGTCGCGAGAATCATATATTAGTATATAAGTTCATCATCATTGCACCATGATATGGGGCCGTGTTGTTAACTGGGTAGCTGGGGAACCCTTCTGCCTCCCCGTACATCTATTCTTCGCATTGTCCTTGGTATTATCACCTAAATTTAAGCTAATCGTACATCATTTCTGTTTGTTTTACAGCAGCAGCGTGTTAAAATAAATCTAGAATCTCTAGAAGTAGCCAAAGATTCACGCAATGTATGTTGTATGAGGGTGTAGCCCCACGACCTGAGGTGTAGCCCCCCCCCCGACTAACACATATCGGGGTGCCAATTTTTTACAAAGGTCTAAGGATCTGCCTGAAATTTTTTGTCAGACATCCCGTACTCATGTTTGGTTTGTGAGCATAAAATGGTATCAATAGGTTCTGCCAATCAATAGGTTCAATCAACAGGTTGCGCTAGAAGTACTTCTGCGACAGGCTTGTTCTAAATTGATCGATTTTTAACCATAAAAGGGCCCTAGCTGCACAAATTTTAGGTCGCAAGTCCTCCATATGGCTTGACCGTGACCATTTTGGTCTGACTTGCATACAAACAGACCATGGTTCATGTGTCACTGCGTTACCCTACAGAATAATGACTTATATCGGATTAAAATTTGACCCCCAGGCGGACCCTGTAGCAGGTTTCAGGTAGATCGTTTTGCATAGAGACATCGATATTCGAAAAATTCAGGGCTTTTTTATGTCGGAAAAGATCTAGACACTACATATACGAAAATGTTTCATTTTGGCTTCAAAAATGGTGTTTCAAACGTACATGGTTTCGTGAAATGACCCACTGATGTCTCTAAATCTATATTTTCATAATACTGAATATATTATTTTTAAGCATTACTACTATTTATTTCTAATGCTAAAACGCTGTTTTATAGCCTGAAAATATTTATACGACAGTTAAAAAACCGGCAAATATGGTGACATGTAGCATGTAAAATAAAATTTTGTTCCACCTCATGCTTTGAAATTTTCATCGGGAATGAACATGCACCCGGAAAAGTTAACCCAATCTAATTTGTGGGAGGCTAGATAATTCTTATGTTGGAATTGGAGTCACCTAACAATTTATACTAAATCCATTGAAACCCAGCATATTCATTCCACTTGTGCATCAAACTATAATTGCTGGATTGCTTTTAGATTTTATTTTTAGATGTGTTCAGAAGTGCTAACTGTGCTAAAATCGATTCGTGATCACGAGCCGTTTGCTGGACGAGCGATTGTCGGTTCTGCAACGAGCCCGTCTGTTAATCAAACACCGACATCGATGCAGCAAGCACAATTAACTAACATCTTGCTAGCGCTAGAAAATGAACGTTAGTTGTGTCTTACTACTGTTTTCAAATTTCTTAGCCGATGTCGTTTCCTATTCAATAAAACACGTAGCACTAGTCATACCATGAAAAGACAGTATCAAATTAAAATTGAAGAGAAAGTGCAAAATTCTAAGGCTTGGCTTAGCGGTGCTCAACAAATGAAGGTAGTCATACCTTGATACGTGTCAAATGAAAACTGGAGAGTTTTAATCTTGAAAGCTCATCTCCACCTTGTTTAACAAGTGTAATACTCACCATGGTAAGTATCAAGTACAAGTTGCAAGAAAGTGTAAAGCTTCGAATGCTTGGCTTCACATGTTGTTCAACAATCCTTGTATTCATAACTTCAAATATATCAAGTAAAAATTTAAAAGAGAGTGTCAAGTTTGCGTGCTCAACAAACTTAGTTGCCATACATTGATAATTCGGGCATGCACATAAGGCAGACTATCTCCTTGAGGCTTCATCCCCTGGGAGGTAGTCTGGCCTAGAGGCGTCACATTTGGGGTGGGCAGTGTCCCACTTTTTACTGACAAACGTGAAGATATTAACTGGTGGGGATTATAACAAAATGAGTACAAACTACTCTTCCCCTCCACTTTTACGACCCTTACACTTTTCATGAGCTCGCGACGCCTTTGGCCTGATTCCCCTGAGGCTCCGAACCCCTGCCCCCCCGGACGGCCCACCGTCTCCTGAAGCACCCGCTGACCCCTCGGATCTCAAACCTTTACATGTATGTTAATAAATATAAAATTAAAACAAAGAGTGCAAGTTTAAAAGGGTCTGCTCCGCGTTGGTTTCAACAATTATTCCAGCAACACTTCCTTGGATTGCATCGTTTTTATTAAAATATTTTAGCTCTATATAATAACTGTTTATGGAGTAGCAGCGAACAAATATTGTCAATCCTATCACATTCTTCGAAGTAATCTGTGTTTCATCCAGGTGAAGCAATTCAACAAGTTTCAACGAGTCTTAAAAATCAAGCTGCACAAACCAGTAATCACAATCCGGATGTGGTTATATCGGAAGCGACGAAAGCGTTGAAACCCGATATATGCTCTGCAATTGACCGAGCTACACGATCTGAAATAAGAGACATTGCTAGAACAGGTAGGTTTTAAGTATTATTCTTACCAATGAAAAATACTGAATTTTGTACGAATAAATACAGTGGGTATGTTCTGTCGAACCTCGGAGTTTCTCAAAAAATGTGGCTTTGGACGCGTTATGCTTTCTCGCTTTGTCATCTCAGTCGCAGTGCTTCAATACTTCGTGCGATCTTGGTATGCGAATTGTTACAGTGCTGTGATAGTTACATTTATCTGCGAACAGCTACTGCCTTAGTATTCTCAGCAGTAGTCTACGGTATTGTTTGGCCTAATCTCGTGTTTACAAGTTCCAAACTATTATTTATTACTGTATCTAAGCAACGAATATTAGCATAAATCGTTATTTTTCCCTTGTGTTCGTTTTAAATTTATTATTTATACGGTATAAATTACACTGGGATGTACTTCAACATCGAATATCTAGGAGTTGAAATAGCGTTGCCGGGTCAGAGCTAATCCAAATTTTGTAACGATTTAGACTTATCGTTCAAACGGCGTCGGAATACATCTTCTTCTGATTTAGCTGTAATTTGGCTGATTTAAGTTTGTCCAATTAGCTACGTCACACGATTATTTTGTAGATTGCGCAGAAACGCTTGAATTTTCAATTTTTCTCGATTTCTAACTCCATAAAATACACCACTTACCAGAAATAGCTTCGCTGTTCAATCGAGTGAGTTCGAGCAACTTTCGAGCGCGCCGCGAGTCAGTGGCTCGCTCGATATGTCGAAACTATTAAAATTAATACTAAATTCCATCTTTAGAACAAATTTCTTTTGAAGAAGTCGCGAGCGAGTCTTTAGCTAGTTGCGAGCAACTCTCCAGCAAGCGACAGTCATTTTTGGTCGTAGAAATAGTACAACCACCGGTATACCCTACCACAAAGAGTTGTATATAAAACACATACTAATACAAACTCGTCAGATTACTAATTCAGCCGCTAAATTTCAGTTGGGCGTTAGTTCGACTTTTTTCCGTTGACCATGTTTCGACTAAAGGTCGCCTAAGTGGGATCTACGAATTTCGTGTGCATTTTTAAATTATATATGCATTGTTGTAAAACTTTTTGAATATTTTACCCTATTTTACAAAAAACTCTGGGTAAGTTTTGGTCGCCAAACGTGGAATGATGCATATGTCGGATTAGTTGCATACTAGATGGCGCATGAGTTTTGCAATATCTACGACACGCATTCGCTATGTTTGTTGACCCTATCTATTAGAAAATAGTTGCTTTCTTATCCAATCTGTTATGAGGAGTGTATCGGTTCGCTGATACTGGGAGAAAATTATCCAGCCGTCCATTAAAGTTGGGAAAATTGGCTAGGTAGTACACAAGACCCTGATATGCTGTATACATAAAGTTTGTTTTATTCTGAACGCGCTTTCCATACTGCCACCAGTAGGATCGCTTGTGGAATGTCACTGTGTAGCTTGCTGCCGTCTATACTACCAAAATCTTGAATGCTTTGGGGAAGCATGCAAGAATTTTAAGAAAATGTAAACTCGTAACTGGCGAAGCGAGTGAAAACGGAGCGAGTGTGGCTATTTTGCGCTTAGCGTCCGTTTTGTCGTTTCAGGTGTCTGAGCCCTTTTGTGGCTTCTGGGAGTGAAGCCACGTACATTTTGCTCATCGGGCTTCTCGAGAAGGCACCATAATAGTGATGTAGCTCTAATGAAACCTTAGAAAATAGGGTTTTTCGCCATAGTTACCTAGTATGTGAGTTTACATAGGTGATTGTTGTGCCGATGGGTAGGTCTTCTGGAAAGCGTCTTATTTCACCACAGAATCCGTTCGTGGGTTTCGGAGATCGGGAAACCGTCGATTTAAAAGTTGTTCGTCAGATTTGTCTTTTTTCTTTCCACCACTCTCGGGTCATCGTTATTTGTCTGATAGGGTTAAATTTAGTGTCAATCGACACGTCTGGATACGCTAATAGTGCTGAATCCTAAGATTGAAAATGATGAACTACTCTCCTTCTGAATGTGGCTTTTCGCGCCTTTGGCTCTTTGGCCCGAGCTGGCCCATTTTTCACTATTTGCTCACTTTGAATGCATATATCTCGGCAACCAGGAAAAAATTCGAAAACTGTGTAAAAAGTTTTTGTATTTGTTCAAAGAGTGCGACGAAAAATTTTTTGAGATATTTTGAAAATGCCATCTTTTGCAATTTCGGCAAAACCAAAAAATGCTATGTCCAACAGTCCTAGCTAGGTGGTCGTGCTTTATGATTATGGCCGGATTTAGGTACTTAGGTTCAGTTTTTTGGTACAAGCGTGCTAGTTTCCGGCGTTTGGACTACATTTTATCCAAATGCCACATTTCTGGTTTTGAGCTGGGCTCCGATGACTCTCTAGCGTCCCCTTCGGGAACCTAAAATACCCCAAATTGTCACTTTTTGGACAAATTTGCTATTTACAGGTTTTTGGTCCGTTAAAAAGTAACCTTGATCAAATTGGACATTCTAGTGAGTTTGTCAGCACTATTCCCAGAAGGTTGTCTTCATATACCCTGAAAATTGGGCTAGTCGTGTTTCCGGGTCCAAAAATTAGATTTTTTATATCTGGCTCGCCCAAAGTGCAAATTAGGTCCGTTAAAAAGTAAACATCATCAAATTTGGCACTCTAGTGACTTTGTGAGTATTGTTTTGAGTACTTAGATACCTTCCTACACTCTTAATATTGGGCTAATCGCGTTTCTGTTGGCCCAAATATGCTATTTTTATATCTGGCTCGCTCAATGGGCGATATATGTCCGTTAAAATGTAAACTTGATTAATTTGGGCACTCTGTGATCACTGTTTCCAGTACTCCGTTCCTATACCTTTAAAATTGGGCTAGTCGTGTTGCTGGAAAACCAAAAATTTGATTTTTCGAATATGGTTCGCACAAAGCGGGATTTAATTCCAATAAAAAGTAAACTTTATCGAGTTGAGCTCTATAGTGATTTTGTGAGCTCTATTACCAGTGGCTACATGCCTTCATATACCCTTAAAATTAGACTAATTGTATTTTCGGGGATCCAAAAATTCGATTTTTCGTATCTGGCACGCCCAAAGTTCGATTTCGGTCCGTTAACAAGTAATCTCGCAAAATTACTTGCAAATTTATCAATAATATCACTTCTAATCAAAACGTATACAACATGTATTTAGTCTTAAGGATATACAACATAGTTTATATTTATGGCGACTTTGGTAACATTAATTTTTTTCGTTTATATTTCGGCAAATGAAATAATTATTTCTGAATTAAAGTGACGTGTTATGATTTTGGTCTTTTCTATGATCTAAACTGACATAAATAGACACAGTGTTACCCAAGATGTTACCTGTGAACCAAAAAAAAAAGTTTTGCTTGAAAGTGTTTCATACGGTAATTATTCGATGTAGTTCCAGCAGTGAAATATAGAAAAACAATGGCATGAGCAAATATTGGAAAAAATCTGTTTCGAATGGTTGTTCTCCTTGTTTTCAAGGTGGAAGCCTTGAACAATGTCTTTCACTGCGAGTGAAAGGCATTGTTACGAAATTTGGTTCCTACGAAGCACGGTATTGTTGGATTGGAATACTTGAAAATCCTATCTATAACTTTTTATTAGTTAATATTTGGTAATACCTTATAAACGACCCTGCATCAACTGACAACAATTTTAGTGTTTTAGTCTCGCCGCGCAAAAATTCAGTATTTTTGCGCTTTATAAAGAAATGCTCTATTGCTGATCGCGTTCGCAAGTCATTGGGTCATAATTACGGAGATATTGCTCGGTTCATTAAGACTACTTTCAAAGCGAGCGAACAAATTGTACATCACACGGCGAATTTACTCGTGCATAAATTTTAATGTAAGCGTTTTAAGGAGTGAAAATTGTCTGAAAGTTTATTGTGTAGGAACGTTTAATCACAAATATTTTAATAGTTGTAAAAAAATTCTTTATTACCCAAAAATTGGATGGCTTCATTCGTGTCTTTCATGCCTATATCATGTCCCACATGAAAACGTCTGTATTAATATTCTATCGTTTTACCCAGCAAGGTAAAAAGATTATTTGATTTTCTGGAGTTTTTGGGTACAGCTTGATTTCGATGAAAATTTGTCTAGCTCAAATGAAACACACATGGCCATAGTTTTAAAAGTAAATGAAACTCAAAAGGGTTCCGCTGAAAAATGAGTTATTAACTGTTAGTCTTATACTGAGCCTTTATGATGCGTGTGCGCATGAAGATATTGTCAGGTGATAACGCAATATTTTTTCTATGTCATAATCCCAAATATAAAAACCAACCTAATGTCTTGATATTGTTATGTGTTATTTTGCTCAATTCTAGGCTATAATATACAAATGCACCGGGGTTATTTTAGGCCCTCCCGGATAGGGGTCAGTAAACGGAAAAATTTACTGACCCCTAAGGGGTCAGTAGCAAGGAGTCATTTCGGAAACTAGGGGTCATGACCCCTTAAGGGTCAGTAATTTTATAAAAATTAATCAATATTTTTTCTTTCAGGTGTCCCAACATACCTCTGTCGCGCTGGTTTTTTCAGTTTTGGCCATAATATTTATATATACATGCATATTTTAGGTTTGGTGACCAAAATAATTGATCGTTTAGCCTACGATATGCGTGTATATATTGTTACGTATTTCAGGCTTACGTTATACAGGTTTTTAAAATCGAAATATTACCGTTTTTACAATTTAACAATTTTTTTCAGCCATTTTTTTATTTTCTAGTGACCCCTTAAGGGGTCAATTCTTTGAAAAAAAACGTAAATTTTAAGGGGTCGTTTTTGCGAAAAAGTAGGGGTCGGTGTCTAGGGGGGAGCCGATCCTTGGGATCGCCCCCCCCCCCTTCCCCCCTCTAAAATAACCCCGGATGCAACAGTGATTATTGCTAATATTTCAGCAGTGCAAGAATCATTAGAACCACTTGGTGCCCAAATCACTAGTCGTATCTCCGCGAGTGATGCTTTGTTGAGGGAGAATATCAACAAACTACTGAAGTCGAAAGTAAGGCAGCATACTTGTGATTCACGAACTAATAGTAATCGATTCTATATTATTTAATAATAGATGTTCTTGGTCATAATTTGATATTAATTTTCGCAATTTTAAGATTCCGAAATCGTTCATGTTGATTTGAGAAACAGTTATTGGTCATCGGACAACGCAGAACGAAAAGATTATTTCTTGAAATTAAAAATATAAAAATTCATGTTCATGTCCAACTTGTTTGAAGAAAAGAACTTACGCGAATACCCCTGTTCATTTCAATTATTAATTCTTACCCTTTTTTGTTAGAGTATCGTTTAATGGTTTCGCGTCATTAATATTATTATTAAAGTTATAGTAGGGTTACTTATCGAGTTCTGTATTGAACTCGGCTGCGTACTTTCATCATAAAATACTCATCTCTGAATGTTTGAAGTCAATTTTTGCATTTGGTTTCAGTAATTTCTATATTTACGGGCAAAATTTTAGATTGTTTCGGGAAAAGCACTTTATCGCGACAAGTAAAGACACAAGCCGAATTTGACTAGCATAGCAGCTACCCAAACAAGATCTAAGTAGCCTAATGAAAAGCAAATGATTGCTTGCAATGCTAAATAGTTTATTTTTCATTATTTTAATGAAGAGATTGTAAATTTGTAGAACCCAAGAAAGTCGCGCTATCATGAATTTTGTGAGAAAAGTCAGATTTTCATCTCAGTGTTATTAAACTCTGTAGCTAAAACGCATTAGTTTTTTACTAAAAAATGTATTGAGTTTAATTGTGATACGTTCCAAGACTGGTGTAGAAGTTTTAGGCACATTGTCGGAAGTGTTGCTTGAGCCACAAGAGAATCTTTCAAACGTGCTTGATTCCAGCATAAAATGTCGGTAACTGAAGTATTAAAGAGGGAACATGAAATACAGAATACCAATTCCAAGCGCTCAGCAACACGTCCGTACTCATGGAACATATAGGCTAATCAGTTATCATATTAAACTGTATTTATAAATAAAAGTATACAATAGATAATGTTAATGAGACCATTTTGCTAATTCATAGCGACGGTACTAAAGACGCGGTTTTAACCCAATTGATATGGATATAAGCACCGTCACCATGGTTAAGAAGGAAATTAGCTATGTTAAACCTATCTAATATGTTGTGGTATTTTGTTAGCCAATATGTCCAAATTTTTATTTGCTGAAACGTGGCTGTATGTTGAATGATGCATAACCGACGACATAGGAATCCAGATGCGAGCCGAAATCTGAATTACTATTATTTATAATTGCTAATTGGTAATTTATAATTGGTAATTAAATTTATATATGATAGCTGCTTAAATCTTATAGAAATCAGATTTTGGTTGCATAATCGCAAATTGTTTGGTAATCAAATAAAGTATCATAACATCTAAGTCTAAAAATTAATAGATACCTAGTAGCATACAGCATTATGTATGTTGTTTAATAAAATTAAATAAAATTTGTAATAACAAAAATAATAATAATTTTAATGATAGCGCGGATACAATGTGCATTGGTATAATGAAATCGCTGAGATTGAAAAGATATCAGTCTGGACAATCATAGACTAAGCCGATCGATAATCAACGTTTTAGTACCTGCATGATATCATTTGATGATTGTGTGACGCATTAATGATAATATGGCAACGGATTACACGACCGCATCTTAAGTAAAGATTCGATGCATTCATGGTCCCGCCGAACACAATATAAAATTTACAAATTTTGTATTCGGAATCTGTTCGCGGAGGCGCCAAACCATTTTTGGAGCAATGACTCGGAGCTATCATTTTACGAAATGCTTGCATTACTGTTCAATAGGTGACTAGAATGCTCCATATGATAAAGTTTGCTTTAAATTAAAAAATATCCGAATCGTGCTATGCGGTAAGCCAAATATGAAATAAGTATACACGAAATCAGGAAACATAGTTTTGCCCATTAATAAATTGTAAATTGGAAACACTATTAATTTAATCAGGCGGGTGCGATAATAACTGACCGAAACCCGGTAGGTGGTTAGTTTAGTTGTAACAGTTAACGGTGTTAAGATATGGTTGTTCGAAATGATTGACACTGGTATACCAAACCAAAAGGTATGCAAGTTTTAGAATCCCATGGGTAATATATAGACCAACAATACTGACTGGTATGGTTTCCAGACAAATTAAAATGTTATAGTTAAAACTAAATAATAAAATTAGAAAACCTATCAACGTGATGTTCATTAGCCTGATTGCCAGTTAAATGAGTGGTAATTACAGCTCGACTAAGTGAGGTAAAAATTCCGCTAAGCCATCAGCTGCTGAGTTTATTGCGATGCTATGAAACTTCTAAGCCACTATACTCCGAACTATATACTAGATGGCAATTATATATATGTAAAGTAGTTATTGTAAACTAAATTAAGGTAATTGCAACCGTAACCCATCGTGTATCCATTTACTTTGAGCGTTTGTGGTCCAAACGCTAACTGATAAAACCGATCAACCAGTGACCACCATAATTTATAGCAATATTTTCCTGCCGAAAATTGTGTTAAAGCTTGAGATTTACCTTTATTCTTTATAAATGTTTCACAAAATACTACATAGTTATTTTCGGTTATAATGTCAAATGCTGATGCTAATTGAATTCTGGGTGTAGTGATTGAAACGATTGTAGCGAAGAATTTTGACTGGCCAAAGTGGTAAATTTTGACGGTGTTCGTTTCTGTTTTTTTGGTGAAGTGGGGGTCTGACACGCTTAATTAATCTCATCAGAGTGAATTGAGACGGGATATGGCTTTTTAGAAAGGTTAAAATCTTAGTTGTATCCTTTAATTAGGCACGAAAACCTATTCCAACATCTTGTACATAAACACGGGCTCTAGTTGTGTCGGAAAGTAGCCCGACAAAACAGGGATTGTCTCGGTAAGATCCAGATATCTATGCCAAGTTAGGCTCATTGTGTAGAGCAAAAATCTATAAGCCGATATAAAATGGTTTGCTACATGGTTAATCTAGAATGCAGGATTAGGGCCAAAAGGGTTTTAATGTGACCACGAGACTCAAATACACGAAAACGGCAATATCTCCGCCACCGCTCGAGCTATTTGGTGTTATTGGTGTCATTTTGTAGAGAAATTCATTATCTGTGCTGCTGTTATTGTTATTTAGGTTGTAATATTGGGTTAAAATGAATTTTTAAATGGGCACATGATACTCAAAATACACGAAAACAGTAATGTCGCTGCAACTGCTCTGGTTACATAATGGTTTTATTAGTGTCCATTTGATACAGCTATTCATCCTCAATATACCTCACATGGTGTCTGTGTTGCTATTGTAATTATTTACGTCGCATTGCTGGGTCAATTTTATTTTTGAATGCACCCGTGAGACCAAAGACACAATGTACATTATCTATGTTTTTATTTGTTCAAAATATTTATACCGTGAAGATTACGTTTTCTGGTGTCCGGTTTGTTTTAGCACACTTCCACATCATAATTGGCATGTTTGTTGCGTAAAACATAAGAAAGCATTGCAGTAATGCATTCAAATACAGTAGTGTATTTGTTTTAGAGCATGTGCGATGCCATCGCTACCAGCGTAACGCACTCTTTGTCGACTTCGGTCACACAGAGTTATCGTGACGCATTCGCTCAATACGTTGTGCCCTCGTTTGACAATTCATGTAGAGCTGTCTTCCAACAAGTCGATACTGCTCTCAAAACTGGTCTGAAAGACTGTAAGAGTCTTGATTAATATTAAATTATCAGAACGTAATGAAACCTAGTGGAAATTGTCTGTTGCAGAGGTGAAATCTTTTAAATTCCGTCTGTGTGTGTGTGTGATCGACCATAACTCGAGAACGCATGAACCGATTTTCATGATATTGGGCTCATTCGAACTGGCATAGTCGATCATCGAGCGTTTTTTGATTTGAGCTCTGGTCCCGGGGTCAGTGGGCAAGATATGGGCTTTTTGGCCCCATTTTAGTACCCTTCACGGAAGCAAGGTTATTTTTATCTTAACTTTCGAATTTTTTGCTCTGGATGGTTTTATTTCATAGTAACATGATAAATGCCGATGCCTCTTTTTTCGATTAAGGATCCGGTTCTGGATATATGGTGTTTGAGGTACGGGGGTATAGCGCCCCAATGCTTCCTCGACCCAAAGTTTGAAAATTTGTTCTGACGTCTTAGGCGACTGATAAGTTTTACCTGGGGGTTTTCGGGAATGGAAAACTTATTGCCGGTGCCCGTTTTGCTCTGTGACCCATGGTTCTGTAGGTGCGTGTATGACGCTCCCATGGTTCGGGTCAGAGGTCAGAATGAGGGATTTTCACCCCATTTTAGTAACCTTCACGGAAGCAGGCTTATTTTTATCTCAACTTTCGAATTTTTATTTCTGTTTGTTTTATTTCATAGTAAAATGATAAATGCTGATGCCTCTTTTTTTTGTTTTTCGATTAAGGTTCCGGTTCTAGAGTTATGGGGTTTGAGGTATGGTGCCTCAAAGCCCACGATGGCTCGCCGACCCAAAATTCAAAAATTTGTTCTGACGTACTGGGCGACTGAAAACTTCAACTTGGGGGTTTTCGGGCATGGAAAACTCATTGCCGGTATTGGTTTTGCTCTGTTACCCATAATTCCATGGGTACGGGGGTATGGCGCCGCCATGGTTCATCGACCCAAAATTCCTAATTTTACTGTTACGTCCTGGGAGGCTGATAGCTTGCACTTGGGGGTTTTGGGGAATGGGAAACTTACTGCCGGTATTAGTTTTGTTCTAACTTGTGCGGTATTGTGTGATATGCACATATAGCATATCGACATATGCTATCGAGAGCTGATTGGCTGTGCACGCAAAAGGCGTAGGTGTACCTATGCTTCACTACGTTCTGCAATCTTGATAGAGTTACTAGTTGTAGTGTTACCTTCATTAGATTTCTTACATGTTAAACAGTGGAATAACATTATAGGTACAATCAGAAAAGTGCTCAAGAATCGAACTAAGTTTCGTTCGATTTCGATCATTATCGTTTAAACGTTGCACAACATTTATGGTTTTGCGCTTAATTTAATAAAAGTGTTATTTTGCATTTAATTAAACGAATTTCGTTCAAACTAATATCGATCGATTGCAATATCGGTCAATTTTGTATGCGTTCGATTTTATGTGCATTTAATTCTGATCATAACTGTAGCTAATTGTTTGAACAGTAAATGATTTTGGTTTAATTATTAATAGACTGCTCTCAATAGTTGTGCAGAAATCATTAGCGTAGGTCTTAGTGTAACTTCTCAAAACTAATAAATATTTTACCCGTCATGGCCTTTAAATGTTGTCAGCTTTGAACTGGATAAGCCTGCGTGCTTGGCGTGGAACATTAGGAATAAAATTAGCTTTGGGTTAGTAATGGTTATTGAGAAATATTTCCAAATTAAATGTGATTAACTTTTGTTCAAGTTGAATTTTTGACTGATTCAGTCTGCCTGATCCTGGACGCAAAATTTTTGTACGTTGGTATTATAATGCAATGAATGTGGTACATCACACTTTTGAATTATGGGCTCGTCCTAGGATTCAGTTTGTTCTAGGTTCTACAAAATTTTAATGTTGCTTGAATTTTTATGGGGTTTATTAACAAACCATACCACTGGGAGTATCACTCACACTGTAATATAGCGTCGTGACGAAGTTGGTTTTATAGAACACTGATTTTTCCAAACGCTGTAAAAAAACCAGATGGAATAAACATGACGCCACCGCTGAGTTTGAGAAACCTAACGTGTTCGCCCAACGGAATAGGATCTCTGTCGTTCTGTGCCAGGGCGGACACTCCTGTTATAGTCACGGACAAAAGAAAGTACACACGCGGACTTAATTTGGTTTGGACGAGTAATGAGGCAATTTCGTCTGTTTATATAAACACAGTTGGACGAAATTTCGTCTGGACACGAGCTGACGCAATTTATGCTGGACGCGGACGGACGCAATTGCTTCTATCTTTTGCCCACTTACTTTTGTTTGTCACTTTTTGTACTTGTGTGTTCTCCTCTGTGTTTACTTATGCGTTTCGTTCGGCGCCAACTAGCAGCCATCTCTGTTCAAGCAGACTTTTACGGGTAACTCGCTACGCCTCGGGCCCACGAGACCACCACTTAGCAAAACGCATAAATAAATTCATCATCAATAATTATTGCAGGATAGGCTTCGGATCTGTTGACTTCGCACCGTTGATTTCGATCGGTTGATTGTAACCAATATTTTTCGTTTTCGGTGATGCGCTGAATAAAACAACAGTCACTCTATATTTGTATTAGGTTTTTGCGGCCATCGCGGCAGCTTATTCCATAGTATGCAATTGTATTATGTTATAAATGGTACCATCATATTTCCAATAATTTAGATGTGGAACAGATGAAAGCTCAATGTGATGTTTGTTCAAAACGAAACGATGAATTGCAGCGTATTCTTGTAGCGAGAATGACCGATTGGCAAACCAGTCTCAGTGCCACACTGCGCAAGCAGGTTGAAAATATCACAGGACGCGCCTTGGATCAGTATGATGTTGTTAATGATTCAGTCATGTTTCATAATTTTTTATGTATTGGTGATGTTATGGAACATTCAAAATTATTTATTTGCTATTGCAGCGTAGCTTTTCTTTTGTTCTGGAACTGTTATAACTTTGCAGAATTGATGCATAGTGGCCTCGAAATATCTGCTGGTATACTCCAGAAAACGATCACTGCCGCTTCGTAAACAATAAACTTTAACAAAAAGAATCACTTACTTACCTATTGAATTGTGTAAGCTGTGCGATAGAAGTTGTAGCGTTACGAGATTCAAACAGTTTTAGTTTTATCCCAGTACGCATAACGCCTCAGCACCTTACTCTTTTAATAAAGATACTACCCAGAACTGGCCTGTTCACAGCCTTCCGAAATCTGTGCTGGAAGTGGGGCCCATGTTTATTCTCGGAGGAAATTTTACAGTATGCTTATTCTCGGAGGAATTTTTAAAGTGGGGGAGCTATGTTTTCTGATATATGCTGAATATTTCAATATTTTCAGATACTTATAACAGGTACTGTCGTAACATATTTTCAGTCTATAAAACAGCATTTCATCATGAGAAATAGTAATTTATATATAAAATATATCGTATAAAGAAAACATGCATTTAGGAGTATTAATAAGTCATGGATTTAATTGAAATCGGTGGGTTTCAGGTCAGTGGGGGAAGAACATGAAGGATTTGGAAAGTAGGGCACCTGTTGCACTCACCCGTTCTGGGCAGTCTAAGGCATCCTCAAGAGTATATGCGCTTAATGTATTTGCATTGAGGAGAAATCTGTTGTAAAAATCTGGCCTTCTATAATTAGAATGTGGTAGGGCTTCCCACGTTTTTTCGTTCCACTGCTTCAGAATCCGTTCTAGTATAGAGTTTTAAAATAAAGTACCCGCCGTCGCCAGAAACGACGTCTGCCCACTCGGTCTTCTCTCACCGCTCGCACTTTTATAGCACTGCTCGTTATACGTTTGCTCTATTCTTGCTCGCTGGAAAGGAGACAATCATTTCTGACACGTGCTGTAAATTATAAAAAGTTCGTTTGAATTACCGATTTGGTGTGTTGCGAAATCAAATCCAGGGCCAAGACTGAATGCCAATTCCTGATAATATGAGATCACACTAGGACGAATTTTATCAGTGTTTGCAAGCCTCTTATTTCGTTTGTGTCAAGGTATAGCCCTCCTGGAGTTGTTACAAAGGTAAAATGATTAGGAAAAAAGGTATCACAAAATACTAGTATCTTGCATGCGAGGGTGAGGCGGAGCGAGCATGACTTCATTTTTAAGTTATTTTGTAGTGTTTAATAGGCCATACTTGATGTATATTTAACATACTAAAACATCAGTGACTCTGAACGCATTTAAAAAGCTAAACCTCGACGACCCTAAACCCAGCAGCGTACCAAAAACCTATATAGACTATTCCTGGTGCCATTTACGCAATAAATAAAATATTGACGACAAGCTATACCGATAATCGGGTTCATTGACCATAAACGCTATTAAACCTCTGAAAATCTATACTGCCTCGGCTAAACCCATCGGTAATGAAAGTACACAACCGTACATATAATAGTGTACATTGATGTCATTAAAAATTCGTACTGGAATCTAACTAAACCATCCTATTCAGCTTACCGGAAAACCTTAGACAATTCTTGATGCCGCGTACGTACTAAGTAGCGAAACTTATCGGAAAACATTAGACAATTCTTGATGCCGTGTACGTACTAGGTAACGAAACAACTGAAGACAGACTATATCCTGGAATCGGGTTCATTGACCATAGACCCATAAAAAACCAATGAAAAGGCATAAAATATGCTCCTTGGACCGTAGATAAACAAAATCATTGTATTCAGCGTTGAGAAAAATCTATTCTATAAACCATTATTTATGCCTTGCACACAATACATAACCAAATAAATGAAAACATAACTACGTTTCGAAAATCGAGTTCGTCGACCGTAAAACCCATTGAAATCCCATGGCAAGGTATAATATAGTTAAGTTGTACTGTAGACAGCAAAACAAATGTATCCAGCGTACTTGATAACCTAATAGGTGCTTTGTGTAAGGTAAAAACAAGCAATAACATGCTGAAATTTGAAAAATCGCCATTTCTTGCAAAGGGTCGACAAACTATATTCGGGCCTACAGGGGCCCACTTAGTCTGGGTTTCCGCGCGTTCATGGAATTCATGGAAAATGGCCGTTTTACTCTGGAATTCATGGAATTCATGGAAAATGAGAGCTTTCACTCTGGAAAATGCGCGATATTAAAGTTTTTTACAAAAGTGAGCGGAAACTAAGCCATCGTAGGAGTGTGCTTCAAATTTTCTACCATGCTACCTAGCTTCCCGCCTCGCCTTGTTAGCAAAGTTTCTATTTGCATTGGTGTGCAAAAGTTTATTTTTGTATGTCTTCAATTTACACACGGTGTTGCTATTCTTTAAGGAAACGCGACATTCAAAGTGCTGATTCGACGACATACACCCGTCTACCACGTCACCTCACTCCATCATCACCTATATCATTAATTGCTTAGCTATACACTAACGGATAAATGAATATCACATCTATATACTATGTTTGTCTATTTATTGTCTAAGATTTCAGATTTATTCTAAAAAATTTGCTTAATTTTCTTGCAATATATAAGGGACAATATGGTATATAAATGGGTTATTTGTTTTAGAAGTTAGTAGTGTATATCTAAGTAATATTGACATTGTATTTGATAATCGTTCTCCAAAATGACTTCAAAGTTCTTCAAAGTCAAATTCAACTCGAATTGGACCAAAGCGAAGCTGTTATATACTTGATTTTGTTGATTGACAAATTCATGGAATTTCGACATTTTTGACTCTGGAAAATGAGAAAATTATCATGGAATTCATGGAAAATGAGAATTCAAAAGCCGCGGAAACCCTGTTAGTGTTTTTGCTAGGGGCACTTGAAAATGCCAGTGGACCGCCGCCCCAAACCAATATGGAGATCCCAGCTATTTCATTGTAACGTGCAACTTTTGTAATGTATTTGGATCCAAATTCGTTTGTATGACACCAGAAATTACATAGCTGGCAGGATTATGATTTAGTATATTAGTGTTTTAAGCGCATTTGGCAAAAATATTTCTTGCAAATCACAACATTCCTGTAGCTACGCAGTTGTAAAAAAGCTGCTATCCTTGCTATACACATCTACACCATGGTAATAATAAATTGTTTTTATTTGATGGTTTAGGATGAATTATTTTTTAATTTAAACAAAGTTAAAATGAAAATATTATTCTCATAATATCCAGTTACACTGAAGATAATGGGCTTATACGTTATTTTCAGAATGCAAGATCATTTATCGGAACATTTGGGTAAACTGATGACCGAACAATTGACTACAATCCGCGAGGAGCAAGCAGCTTTTACTCGTGCCTTACGCTCAACGGCTCCAACACCTATACCCGGTTCATCCGCGTCCGGCCCGCACACACCGCAGCAGCAACAGTTGAGTAAAGCCGAAATCCAAAATCGTATTTTAACCTTGGTTCAAACAAATAAGCTTAACTCTGCTTTTCAGGAGGTAAGATATCATATGTGTTGAAATATAATAAAAATTAAAATGTATAACTGGATTTATTAATTTTATAGATAGATCCGAGCAAATGTACCTCGAAGTTAAATTCATCAATCGGAATTTCAACCCATTTCAACAAAACGACAGTTATATTATCTTCGCCTGCACGTCTTTTGGCCGCGTGTATATATTTTTATTATTAAGTACATAAGTTTTAGCGCATTATATACAAGCGTACACACACCCGTACCATGGAGACATACACTGCTTGTAAAGACATGCACGGGCACATGATAGACACATATAGATGTACACACATATACGCACGCATGGACACATAGGATGAGACACACAAATGCATTCAGTGAGACTCATACACAAAGGCGAACACATACATATATATACATACATAATTAAGAGAATCATACATGCACGTGAAGAAATACGCACAGAGAGGCAGACACATACACACAGAGAGAGAAACTTACTGAAGAGACACATTGTGGTACAAATACGGGTAACCCAGACATGCAGACAGAAATGCACACAGAGAGACATACACAGATACAGTATTACACACTTAGACACATGTACGGATACACACAAACGTACATACTGAAGGACATACACAGATCTGAGTTCACACTACTGGGGGTGTCGCCCACAAATCGGGCTGACTGCCGAAGTCGTGCTGACCAGGGTCTGCGCGCCCCCTTCGGCAGGAATTCAGGTTGCCCCGGGTAATTTTGAAATTTCTTTGCTATAGTAACATACCACAACCTTTTCATTCGATAGTGTATTTTTGAGGCTAAATTGTTTAAAACTTACTTATTATTAATATTTGTACTTTCACAAGCTGGCCTGCACACATACTGGCTCTCTCATAGTGTCTCCAAAGTACATGTGGCAACCGAGCTGGGGCACCCAACTTTTTTTGTTTGAAAGCCTATCATGTCCGAGTGTGCACCTGATATTTGCGATTAAAAAATTTTGAGTGGTTAATTAGTAATTAGCTAATTAGTTAAGCTTATGCAGCTAAAATAGAGAATTTTGCGATATTTGTGTTATTTATTGAAATAGAATCGTTTCGATCAAACCATTGTAGGGTTTTTTTGGGGTCGAAGAATTCAAATATAATATTTTTACCAATGATAAAGCCTTATGCAATGTAGTTATTTGAAGAACATAAAATTGAGTACATTCGTAATGCCACAGCCCAAGCTCCGCTCACAAATGTAGTTCCACTACCGACTAATTTTATATAAGTTTCGAGGGCCAGGTTCTGGATCCGGTTTAAATGGAAGCTTCCAGTTGGTTCTGGTTCCGTTTATTCCCTAGTACGCACATATAAAAAGCCTACAGTCGAGGGGCGGCTACTTCAGATCGAACGTTCGTCCTAGCATGAAATGGGGCCCGGGTTTCACACTGGTTTTCAGTAAAATCTAAGGTAGCATCCATCATGACAAATATTGTCAAACGTAGAAATTTTTTGCTAGAAAAATCCCAATAAACAGGTCTAAATAACTATCAATTCTTAACTTATAAAATGATGATTAAAATCAACGCAAAAGATCTTTAAGTTAAGGCATTTAAGGTACGATCGGACATTTTTACACATATCAAGGCGGGGATTTTTGTAAGAGGGTCACTGGCAACCCAGCCGCGCTAAACACCAAAGTTATCCACTGGTTCGCAGATTTTCTGCTTCATTCCACTTCTAGATATTTTATGAACAATTTTTTGCTTGTGCAAACTCATTGTAGGGTCATTTCACGCTACGATGACCTTTTGGTCGGGGGGGGGGTAAAACTGGATATTTTGGCCAGCAGCACGTAAACGTGCAGGGAACTGGTAAAAATGTTATTTGCGCTAGGAAGCGTCATTAGTTAGCTAGTTCAAACAAAAAAAAAATTTCGGCTTCACGCACGCCGTAAGAGGTTGGACATCCACATAAGTCCCAAATTGACAAAAATCGTAATGACTAATTTTACGACCTCTTTTTTTCGGGTAGTGTCGTGGCTCCGTGTTCGAAGTTATGGCCCAAATTCTTTTCTATGCAGGATTAGTCAGGTCTACATAACATTTTTAATTGCACGATTTTCAAATCTACTCCAATCATGGAGAGTGACAGCTGTCGATATGGCATGAACCCCAGTTTTACCCCCCCGCCCAACCAAATTCCTTTTTTGGTCATTGCTCGTTACTTATGCATGGTACATAAACGTTGTTCATATATCATACCTGTCCCCTGGGTGCCTTTTGAAAAAATATTAACCCAAGTGCTTGCTGTTACTTACCCCAGCGCTAGGGTCAAAAGATCGATTTTAGCACATTTGATTACCCCCCCCGACCGTTGCTAGTTATGGGTATGGTGGAGTCAGTAGAAGTCAATTAATTTGTCTGTTATGGTTCTTTCCAATCACGAAGCGAATGGTGAAACGACCGGAGCTCTATCTCGCGCCCAACCTGTTGATCTCAGGCTTTTACCCACACCCGACCACCACCAAAATGTGGAAAAATCGGACATACGATGTTATTTCGAGGAAATTTCATGCTTTTGGTTCATAATACATTGTGGCAATACATTTGGACGACACATGTCGCAAAATTATTTTTTTTAAAAAATTCTAAATTTACCCCCCCCCCCCGACCATGGTCTCAGGCATGTACACTGGCAGTTGATATGGGCTGCCATTTTGTACCCTCATAGTGGAAATTGTGGTATAGAATATCTTACATACCGTTTTCAAGTTAACTATGCTGGTTAAACACGGTCGAATTGGCCATTTCACATTTTTACCCCCCCCACCCCGCCAAATTTTACTCCCCCCGACCACAAGCTACTTCCGGTATTCTAACATATCTGGCAAAGGGTATGTTTTGAATTTTTTTGCATAAAACTTCCTCCAGGCTAAACTATCGATTGCATGGCCGCTTCGTTTCCATTTAATAACCGGTATAAATCAGCACCCCCGTGTTTTAAAAGTGTTAAATTTGACCCAAGAATAGGCATAAAAAGCTTAATTTTTGATATACGGAGTTCCGCATTTGACCGCGCTGACGGGCTGCACGAGATACGATCACAAAATCGAGGCTAGATGCAACCTGGAGTATACCAGAGGCCATTTTATGTCATTTTAAAGTCAAAGGTCGCAAAACTTAGTTTACTTTGTTGTTTATAGTTGTCCATTATGCTTTTCTACCAAACTCAGTTATAATAATTAAACTCAACCAGCAACACCGGCTATTTTCGGCATTAATAAAAATCCAACCCCTTATGTGGAACCACCCCAGCCGTCCCGTAGTAATTTTGGTCTCATTACCAGGCAATTATTTGGATTGAAGCAATGTTTTGTCCGGAAGATGCAAGAGATTATTTGGGTGTAACTTTCAATAAGTTTGAATAAAAATTTAAGTGCCATGGCCACTCCATATGTCTAAAATACATGATTAATTATGAGTATAATATTTAGGCACTCACTGCGAACGACCTTCAACTTGTCGTTTGGCTGTGCGGCAAAATCAACCCGTCTAATTTGCTGTCTCAACGCCCATGTCCACTGGAACAACCTGTAATTCTATCACTTATTCAACAAATGTCAGCCGACTTGACGTCACAATTGGAGCTGAAACTCAAGTAAGGTGTATGCATTTAATGCAGGCACAGTAAGGTCTTAACTAATTTATGGATGTCAGTTTTATTATTAATATCATTATTATTATCTGTTAGACCAATGGAATTTTAGAGGCGGAAGTGAAATGTATGCTATACCGTTCTCGATATACTAAACCGAAGATAAGGTCCGTATATATGCCATATACTATGTCTAAGTTTGTGGGCTGCCGCCGCCTCCGAACCAACCCCGCTGAGCCGTCCTATTTCTAACCAAATAAAGGTGCAGCCCGTAATGGTGACATGGGCCGTTAGTTACAAGAAAAAAACCATTGTGTTTGGTGAAAAATTGTGCGAAGATTGGTATAACATATTATAATAATCAAGGCTTTTGTCGAACAATTTAGATTGGCAGTAGTTATATAATTTTGGCTAATATCGTTCTATATTCGTGCCACTTTTACAGCAAAGCTATCGCCATATCCAGTTTTTTAACATTTCAACAAGCTCATCAATGGGACCATAAAAAGATCAGGTTTCGGAAAAAAGCGAAAAAACTTATAAAGTGTTAATGAAATTCGCGTTGTATTTTGCAAATTTATTATTTTTTTTGCAAAAACTGATGAAAGGTAAGGATATTTGATTCGTATTTTGCAAATTCGCTTTTGTCTTTGTTAACAAAAGATAATGTAAAACACTGAACTACATCCGATTACGGCATTTATACGGCATATAGATAAGTTCGGCATAAGATACTTCCCAATACATAAGTTTTAGTTGGAAATATTTAACCTTAGCTTTGGTAGGAAACAAAGTACTTTGAGATGTATGGTACCAATTCGTCATCAAGTCAGGTCATGCGCTGCGCATAATGAAATTCTTATTCTTACCATTAGGAAATGTTTAAGCTACGCACAAGTACTATTGAATATCGAATTATGTTGTGATACAGCCAGGCGTTGCTTTACGAAATTAAATGCTTCAATTTTAGAGGAATTCCTAATCAAACGGGCAGCTGCATATAATTAATGTCATTTGTAGCAATGAATATTTTAAGCATTGCCCATTGTACGTGAAAGCTATCATTTTACACGTGCACATCTCATCAAAATTATTTTTTCAGTACGTAGGGTACTCGCCAAAATGTTACATTTCGCGTTTAAGAGGCTCGAACGATCGATAATCATAATTGTTAGTGTGTATTCTTAGTCCCTTATTGCTTTGTGGCAAGGTCATCATTCATAGATAATCTAAAATATTAAAAAATCTGTTTCTTGATTGTTACAGTTTTTGTCGGGCTTCATTTAGATATCTCGAAGAGGCTGTACTGTCGGTTGATAGAATTAATCCAGAAACAAAGGATCATGTCAACGGCATTATTCGTGGTCTTGTTACGAAGCTTGAGGCATACATTAAATCATATCCTCCGTATGCAACAGCCTCACCGCATTTCAAAAGTGTTCGAATGCTAATGATGTGTGGACAAGGTTTATTGTCGTGAAATTATCTAACTCATAGCGTTTTATCTACTCTGTAGAATTTTAACGTCAGGATTCATGCTGGATTCTATTTGAAGTAATCGTTAGTGTACAATATTTAATAACTCAGAACACGATGTCCCACATCGGCAAAGTAATTTTTGGCATATTGCCAACAATATAACAGAAAGCTATTTTGAGTGGTAAAATTAAGAAAAATTTATGTGAAAAATTACGGCGTTACGTGTACAATATTTAAAGCTCAGATCGCGATGCTCCACAAAGGCAACTGCATTTTTGGCATATTGCCATTGATATGACAAAAACCTATATGAGTAGTTAAATTTAGAATATGTGAAAAATTACTAAGTTATTGTACTTGCAAATTTCGTAAGGATTTAAACTTTACCTGTTTTTTTAGAAAACGCTCGCTGTTTTTGGCTTTTATTACTTTATGATGACTTATGTGACACGCCACTCAGGGTTTATTTAAGCCTTTAGTCTCATTAGCTTAATGATTTTACGACGGAAACAAAATATAACCTACAGCAAAAGCTACGATACAATCCACATGTCCTTATAATACGGGTTTGGGAAGTAGAAAAGTTGTGTTGTTTGCCGTAGTGATTTTTATTGAAACTTATTCGGTTGTTAAGCTTTAAGTGTTAATTAAAATCAAAATAAGTGTTTCTGGAAAATATACACTGAAGCTGCCAGAAAATAGAATTGTGGCTCATTCTTTGTTGAAATTCGTTGTAATTTTATCTCATACATAACTATTTTGTAAAGTGAGTATGTATGTTTTATTGTGTTTCTCAATATGTGCTTTTACAACACTGCTTAAAGTATGATGAAAAACTCTGTTATGATTTCCGAATTGCATTCTTATAGAAATAGCAAAAAAACTGATCACAATTCAAAAACTGATTCACTGATCCACAATTCACTTTCCAAGATTTAGTTTTTAACGAATCTGTACTGTTTTCTCCAAATACTATAATGGACCTTAAGTGTTTCAAGTTCAGTTAAGTCCAGTTATAGCCCTCAGACAATTTTCAGTTTCGCCTAAATAAGCAACCAGGTGCCCTCAGGTATTTTGCTGCACAGCTGTCATGTTAACGAATTTCTTTCTGTTTGTCTAAAAAGGTGCAACTTTTTCCCAATTTGGCTAAAAACCACCAAATTTTTCCGTATAGGGCTGCATTTTTCTGAACTTTATGCACAAATATACTGTACTCGATAAATTTGGCTGTCGTCTTGCGCGCGAGCGAGCTTCGAGCGAACAACAAACAAAATTATTTTCCCACGAAGAAGCTGCGAGCGAGCATCGGTCTGTTGTGGCGAGTACTGTACATTAATAATAATAATTGTTGTCAATCATCAAATTGCTCTTATATTTTTACTGAAATATATCGGCTAAGAAAGTAATTATAAAACTAGTGTTTTTGCTAAAATTAGTGTAACGACAAAACCTAGTTTTTCATCAAACTCCACAATAGGATAAAAATTTTCGGTCAAAAGATGCCGAATTCAGGTAAATTAAATATTTTAATGTACATTGCAAAATGGGCAACAGTTTATCTCGATCCCAACATACAAACTCATGGTCCCTCATAGTATCCGCGGGTGCTGAGATATGCTGACTATTTAGCATGTAAACGGAAATGATACACATAGTAATAAATAATTTGAAGAACATATGATAAAATGTCGGAAACGAATATAAAACTTTATAGGCACACCAGTAAATTATCCGTCACAAATAGTGTACACAGCAAAAATCTCGATGCAAACATACAAACTCATAATGCTCATAGTATCTGCTCAGGCTGCTGAGATATGCAGATACAGTACCGCCAAAATAACTGTCGCTAGCTCAAGCCCCGGGAAAGACTCGCTCGAAATAGATTTGTTCTAAAAATAGCATTTATTAATTTAGTTTCAAATTGTCCAACTACGTACTCGCTCGAGGCTCGCACGTTCGAAATGCTACATGTATTGCTGGCGGTTATTGTATGCATCATGTCAACTGGAATATTCCCAACAACCTTAGGTAGTAGGGCCGTGTATCATTTAATTAAGATCACATAGCTAGTGCAAATAATTCACCCTATAGCCTTTAATCATAGCTCAGCAACGAATTGTGGGCCCGGTTTCCCCGATGGCTCAAAATGATTCCCTTGATGTGATCTAGTGTTCTCGATATCTAGTGTCCTCGATAATCTTAATATATTTACGCCCAATAATATTTATACTATTAAATCATTTTTTGGCGATTTTACGTTATGCAAACTTTGTATCATTTGCAACAAGCGTGTTTGCATAACGGATTAATCTATTTTACAGAAATGACGTTTAGTACAATGTTACTTAGGTTCTGCGTGTAAGTGATCATTCATTCGACTGCATGAGCCTCCGTTCGTAGGTGAGGCGAAATCTAATTTGTGATATGAGATAACTGAGGATATTGTGTAGTGTCAATATTAATATTTTTTCCGGTGGACTGGTTATTCCAGTTTTGTGAGAAATTTAGTTCAAAATTTCAGGGATTTTCAGTTCTTTTCGCTGACACACGTATCGTTTACCTCAGAGCCGGTATTAAATTTATGTTCATGTTACTTTAAAGTTACCAGATACTAGTGCCTGTCACTAAAATTTGTCAATAAATTTATATACATCGGTGAAACCATGCCTTCAAAACTCTAATAATTTTGGGCTGCAGAACACTGCTTAATTCTAAATTTCGGACTTAAGTCAAAGATTCGAAAAGGAAGCCTTTTTAATGTTTTAAATTTACTGAACCTATCTCATGGTCGTAAATAGAAACCGACAAAGGTGTTGAGCAAAATTCTGTGTTTTGCTATTCCTTAATGGAAGTCAGTAATAAGTTAAGCCCTAGAAACTAAGATTATATTTTGATCAAATCGTGCCCAATAATGCCAAAGGGCCTATCTCAGTAAATTCTGAAAATTTCACATTTTGAGCGTTTAGCGTTTGGAAGTGTCCCTAGATGGTTACTGCCAAAGGGCCTAACTGTACAACTTATTTTCCAGACAAACAAACGCAAAAACCAAAAGGCCTCTGTTGACACATTACATATATATGAAATAATGACAAACGACCTATCTCGCATAAGCCTTTTGGATTTGTCGACTTTGTCAACACGCCGAACTGCTTTATAACATGTGAAAAGGGCCTAAGTCAAAGTATGTTTATCATACGATACCATAAGAGTTGTACTACTGGTTTAATGAATTGTCGCTGTTACTTTAGCAGTGTGTAGTGTGTAATCAAATGACGTGCTGCGGTGATTACAGCGATCACAGGCTTTTTTCTCGTAATATTGGACTTATATGGTTTTCCGACTATAATGGTACACATTTTTGTGGGTAGTCTTGATCAGAGGCAAAAGAACACCTGGCACTTATTAAAAGCGAAAGGTTTTCTTTTGCCTCTATCTTGATTACACACGTTCTAGTTTCAGTTTTCAATTAGAATTACAATTACGTGGTATAAGAAATTTATTTAATTTATAATGCCATTCAATATCGACGACATTGTGTGGGCTAAGGTTCGATTTAGCCCTCACTGGCCAGCAATTATTTCCGATCCGGCAGAGAGCACGTCAAAAAAGCCAACTGGATGTTATACATGGGTTTGGTTTCCGGGTTCAAATAATTATGCTTGGATTCCTGACAAGGCAATATCGACATTTGAGTGTACTCAGCTTTCTCAGCGCCTTGCGAACAAACGACCTGATTTCGCAGCAGCTGTAAATCAACTTCGTGACTATTGCGAAAGTCGTGCAGATGCCAAAACATTGCAGTTGCTAGCGTCAGCTAGCCAAGTTCAAAATGTTCAGCCACCTGGTGATGGCGCCTCTAGCGTCGTTGAATTGACTTATGCCTCTGGAGATGACGAGCACCGCCCCGGAGGTCCTACGGCGGATGCCACTATGGAAGCGACAGATATATCCGCGGATGGTCTTCCTGAAACAATGTTCGGTCAACCGCCGTATTCCATTTTGCATGATGATCGAATTTCACACTCCTCCGACGACGACAATGATCCGGACTACGACCCGCGCGACGATTCATTTGATTCGCGAGACTCTACTCTAAGTGAAACGGGAGCTGTTCCTCAAACAGCGGACGCTACATCAATGTCTGATGATGTCTTGGAAGACATTATGAACTCGGTTATAACAACGGCTATGGAAGGTACCACTATATAACTCCCTCAAAAACTCTTCTGAGGGCTCAAAAATGCTATATTTCGTGCCTAACACCCGTAACGTGCGTTCCGCAACAAGTCGTTTGCTGCGTAATATATAATTTAGGCCGGGTCGCGTATAAACACAACGGAAAGTCATGTCGCTCATGCTTAGTTTCTTAACGAGATGCTTTGTATACCACGAATTGCCACAAAACATAATGCTGCGCTATGTAAAATATGTCCATACTATGGCCGAGACGTTGTCATACTAAAATTTGAACATTTTCGCCATTCAAGCTACAAAAATTCAGTGCTGCAAAAATCGAAATTAATCAATTGCTATATCAATTAATCGAAATTTTTGGTGATATGGTGCCCACTTTTCTACTAAATGAGGTGATAAGTTAGCCCAATACCCTATTAAAATATATAATTCTTCTTGTAGTAGATATTCTAGTCACGCTATCGTTTCTGCTCGCTTAGCCTTAGGAAGTTTTACTGTTACTTCTAGGTAATCGTGGAGCTATAGAAATAGCTACGTGCCTCGTTAAATACATCGAAAACCTTCCTGTAGATGTGAAAAATGTGATATTTTGGTCCGACACATGCACCGGCCAGAATCGTAATCAGTATGTTATCTCCGCCTTACTTTCTGCAATTAGAGCATCCAGCCATATCGACAAGATTGAGCACAAATTCTTCGAAAGTGGGCACAGCTATATGCCGTGCGATTCAATGCATTCCAATATTGAACTGGCCGCGCGCGACATCGAAATTAATTGCCCTACAGACTGGGTAAATGTGCTGCGGTTAGCAAGGCCTTCGCAAAAATTTTCAGTGACACAACTATATCACTATGATTTTATCGACTTTAAGCATATGGCAGCATCGATGTTTCTCAACAAACGCCCAGGGATTCCTTGGATGCGGATAAAACAGTTTCGTTTTGAAAAAACAGCGATTAATTGTGTTCGATATTCCACCGGATACGACGACAACTTTGACATCTATGAATTGCCGGTTGTTACAAGAGCGACTTATTACATCTGTGCAACACTCACGCAATACCGGAGGATTACTGGCCTTATTTCAAGTCACTGCCAGTAGCCGACCAAGAACGCAACCAAATCATTGCAGACTGCGAAGAAATTAACAACGGTGAAAGTTCAGACAGCGACGATGATGTTGATGATGAACAGCCTTGCTGCTCTAAAGACTTATGACTAGAAGTATGTTTCAGAACGGCTCTTATGCTGATTAGTTATATTTAAGATTGACTTGCCATTAAAACTTCAGGGCCTATCGTACTCGTCATCATATAAAGGTGAAAATTCCAAAAGGCCTATGTCAGTTTGGGTAGCTATGTAACCCAGTCAAGCTTCAACAAGAAGCGGTAGATATAACTGCAGTTGACTAAGAAAATGTTAGTATGCCAGCTAACTTGTAATAAGTGTTTCAAAGTTAACTTAACAACAATCGTCTGATATGTAGGAAATACCATTTCGCAAAATCTTAAATTTCGTTTTTCTCAAAACTTTATAAAACTAACATAGGCCCTTTGGAATTCTCAGGAGCGAAATATTCGTGCTGTAATTATTCATAATTAAACCAAAGGAATCAATGTGTTGAAAGCGGTTTGCTGCTGATTTTTTTCCAGCTCATGACTGACAGCATCCCTATAATTTTGACATCATTCTGTTCAATTTTATCACTCAATCAGACAGTATGTTGAGAGTATAATATTTGTAAGTATTAGGAGAGATACCACGGCAATAACCGCCGTGGCTGCTGAAAATTATCCTTCGGTCAAAAATAACCACATTGCCCCAAATTCCGTTAAAGAACTAGATTTTAATTATTTTTAAAATCATTCATAGAAAAAAGACTCGATTTTATACAAGCGTGAGAATCTAGCACATTGGCACAAAATATACCCTATTTTATTTATGGGAATATCGTTTATTTAAGGTTTCAGAAAAGAATATAAGGCATTAGGCGCAGCAGCATATTAGCTGTCACACGGAATAATGTGTGTGAAACGAAAAGGTGAATGCAGTAGTAATAGGCTAGAAACAGTATGATAAAACTATTTTGTAGAAGTGCATAACGCATAGCCACGAAACCTGTGTAGAACACATTTCAATTCAATATGCAAAGATGTGTTTTAAAACCGTATTGCTTCAGATTCAATTAGTCTGTCTGAATAAAATCTATTGTACAGATGTACTTCTAAAAACATCTCAATTATTGGCCAGTGTATTTATTTCTATGACACATTGAGCAAATCTCGGAAATAGAAATTGTTTTGTTTAAAATTTTGTAATTTTTGAAAACGTGCCAAAAGACAGCGTTGTATTTTGCTTTTAATTTCTTTCGAAAGACACTTTTTTCATTTTATTTTAATCAAAATTTAATATGCCACATGCTTAATACTGTAACGTCTACAGCTGTTTCACAATAAACTGTGTTGGACTACGTTCTAACCCTAAATTCGCCCAATACTGCTCGATTGCACGTATTTGCAAGGAGCCTTATGGTTCCGATCATTTATAGCTCCCAGATAGCTCAATGTTTAGAAAATGTAACTTTCGCCCGGGTATTTGAGGTTCGATACCTCGCAGCGATCAATTATTGTTCATCGATACTCGAATTGTAAATTAATGCAAGAAGTACATAAAGGGCTTATAAATTTTAATAAATGGAATTTGAATAACTCTGAATAGATTAAAAAATTTTATTTTTGAAATAAAGTTTTGTTTAGTGCGGCATTGTCATTTTAGTTAAACTGTCAGTGAAACAATTTTCAAAGCAACAACAGCTGTCAGTGACATTCAACGAATTTGCTACACCTGTAATGTATTTACGTTATATTAGAAACTGTATGTCATTTCTATGTTTCAGTCTGAATACTATCTTCGTTTTGTAAATAAAAAGAAAACTTATTACTCAGTGTGGCTGATAGGAGATATATGTTTTCTTTTAAAAACCCAATTTATATGCAACTCCGGATTATGGTTCTCAGGAACAGGAACAGTTCGTCTAGTCTCTCAGCACACCTTTACCGGGACCTATTTCATGGCATTGTTGTCCTGGCGTGGACGTAAAGGTACATTTTTAACCAAGTATTGGGCTATAGTGTCAACCTATTACATCCTGAATTTGTATTTTAAGAATATCGAACGGATCTCATGAACTCAGCTCGCTAGGGTTAAAGTCACATGCACTAGAGATTTTGATATTTACGGAGCTTGATTTAGTCGAATCCTTAAGGTTCCTCACAACGAATGCTAACACCTCTACAGTTGTGCAGTGCATAGCAAATGTTGTTTGTCAACGCTTTTGTCATAGTTGTGGAATAACTGCTGGCATTGAATGGTTTTATAAACTATAGATGACTGAACCTTTTCCGCGAAAATAAATTCTCAGCTCAATTTTAAGTTTTATGCGCGTACGTACTGCGTGCGGCATATTTTTTAAATTCATATATTTTTAACATGGACGTGACTTCTGTGTCTGACCTTTGTCAATTTATAATCAAAAACGTTGTGAATAAGCGAGATATTTGGGTTTTGGTTGATGCAAGACGTTTTACTGTAAATTTTATTTCTTAATTTCGAAAAATTTTAATTCAAAAGCCTACTACGGAACTCTTACTCTCGGTACAGTTCGGGCTGAAGCCAAGATTACGTCTACTAAATGATCTGTTTTTCGTCACGTAGCTTTGTAATGCAGACTCATAGAAGTCATTATTATGTATTAGGACCAGTTCTGGCCCAAAGGGATCCCAGCTGCACCACAATCCTCGTTATGGTGTCCAGGCAATCCCGGTGAACTTTCGCTGACATACTACAACTTAAAGGGGTAAACCGTATCTGACACGGTTTTAGAGCTTTCTATCTATCTTTAAATATACAATTCTCAAGTTAGCTTTTTAACAACTCGCTAAATGATTGAAAATTTCGTGCGCTTAAAAGAGCAAATTATTCAATACGTTTATATTTCAACACGCAAAACAATGCTTTCACAGTTTTAAATTTAGGCTTCAAAAATTTTTAATGAGTGCGTTCCAGCTAAAACCGAAATGATTCTGTTGAAAAAGTTCCTTTTGATATTTCTACGTCTCCTTTGTAGCATCGAAACATCACATCAGAATGTAATCTACAGGTTTTAGTTTTAAACCCTTATGCGTAATTCACATTAAACTGTGATGCACTAGATCCCATACAAAAGGAAGACTGCCATTGCAAGATAACAATGCACTGTTATGCACGTGATATTTTGAGCTCTACGTGTATGCTGCATGGGAAATGACAACGTCTATATTTATAACTCGCGTGCAATAAAAAAAGACCTTATCTACAGCATGCAATTGTCGTGACGACACCTACCCATTGTGCACAATGGTCGTGTCAATATCTACACCTAGGGTGCGGTGGTGGCGATCATATCTACATATATATAGCTTGCAATGCTGGTCGCAATATCAATAAATGGCTCGCAATAATGGCGACCATGTTCAACTAGTGTGCGATAGTAGCGGTCATTATCTGTAAACCGCGGTACAATTTTAGTTTTATCTCAGTATACGGTATAGTTATTGCAAATGCTTCGACCTATGAAACGGAAAATATAAGAAAAACGCAAACAGCCATAAAAACGGTACGCTGACCACCTAACGTTCAAAGATATAAATCTTCACGAATGTGGGAATATTCATGAAAACTGCATTTGAACCTGATACATGTCAATTTAATATGGTCAATTTCTTCACAGCAATTTTGCGTGTGGTTCATACTTCCGATTGTAAATTATCAAACACAACAAATTTACGGTATAGCGAACAGTTTTTTATATAGCGAACAGTTTTGGAATTTTATCTACATCGGTAGAAAACTTAAATGGAATTCAAATATTTACAGACACTGATAGAGGAAGCTGCCTGCTACTTTAGCATAGTTTACTACGGTGCAATTTTGAGACTGCGATTAAAGCTGATATAAAAATCTTGTCTGTGCGTATTAAAAATAACTCAAACTGTGGATTTAGCACTGATTATCCGAGTAGCGAAATTATCAGCATGTCCTATTATGGCACGCAGAGTCGGCGCTAGGACATGATGGCCCCCCAGGAACAATGATTTCAGGGCTCCCCACCCACCTATGATGTGAGCTGTTGCCTAGACACCGCGTCGAATTCGCACTGCAAATTTTGACAAACAAATGGGGAAAATTCGGTGAAAATTTTTACAGACAGGGCGGCCAAAGTAACATCGACGAGTAGTTTCAATCTGTCAAAGCACTACGTCAGCTTTTTCGGTTTTACAAGCTTAGAAATTAATCGAAAGAACTAGTTTAGTGTAGCGATCTACAGAATTATAAAAAAGCAACGTCTCTCAGTGTATGCTGCTATAATCATGTAGCGAATTCGGGAACGGGATCATGCTAAGGTTTGTAACACGGTTTAACTATTCACCTTCTTTAAGCAAGACAAGCACAAGACGTAAACGTTTAAATTTTTTTCTATGACAGGTGTCGTGTTGCAACATATCACACTCACAACATTTGACCCAACCCGATGACGCTTTTTGTATTTTGGCGAAACGGGACATGTGTCATAACATGTATTCGGCTGTGGGCCTTTTGAAATCTTTTGCTTTCCTTGGCTGTTTAGCAATGCCGAGGTGCGCGCAAGATGTTTCCGCAGGCTACAAGTATTTGCACACTACCATGGATAGTAAAGTGAAATTTTGTTGCCGACCATTTCAACCCGAATGTGTCGACGCAATAGTATAAGACAATTCGGTTCTTCTCCATTATCCCCAAACCCGCGTTTGCCCAAAAATGATCAGATTCTGAAAATTTTGGCATTTGTGTGATCCTCAAGACCCCGAATCACTTCAACCAAAAATAGAATTTGAAAGTTTGAAAATTCAATTGTTTCGTCGAAATCATCAGCTGAGGTCTCGAGGATCACAAAAATACCAAACTTTCCAGCATCTGACCATTTTTGGGCAAACGCGGGCTGGGAGATAGTGGAAAAGAACCGACAACTCGTCGGGAAAAAGCTCCTAGAAGCTACGATAGTTTGTTACATTTTGACTTGATGCTGTAACTTGAATTTCGGCACCACCCAGCACTGGGATAAACAGGAGTCAAGGTTGCTTGTTTGTTGGTGAGCCACAAAAACAGTATTCCTGTGGGCATGATTCATCAAGACCCGGGATATAAACTTCTTGCGTAAAGGGCCGTTAGCCACCACTATCGTTCCCCAAAATCACGACAAGCTGTACAACTTGCTGCCACTATAATGAGCATGGTATTGAAGTCGTGGGCAGATCCTTAAGCTCGCTCGCGGCGCTCCGAACTTGTGCCACCGCATGGAGTGAAATTACCAGAACTTCGGCTCACCATATTGATGAAATTACAAGTCGTTCTCTGCCCAGTATCTAGCGAACGACCCTGTATGATACAGGTAGTCTCAGAAACATTCCATAATTGTATCTTAAAGCATAGCTTGTATTATATAGTACTAAGATACATTTTAAAAATAAAATCGCTGTTGAAATCGTGTTCGAAAATATTACATGAAAAACGTATGTCCTTTACATCGTAGCATTGTCACCTTATATATATTGACTCGCTTTACAAAGACCGATAGCGATCTGAGCAGTAATTCAATGACTCCTGGTGGACGAACTCGCAATTGATGGCTCTCTGTAAAGATTCTTTGCAGGGACGTAATTGTTCATATGTATCAAAATAATTGGGCTTACATTACTAAGGTATTGATGTTGCTTTCGCATATATATATACTAATGCTCTAACGATGAAAAACTTGGCATGAATTTACTAAAAAAATAGCTAAGATGACGATCCAAGCATAATAAGAACCGCAGAAATGCAAATACATACTGTTAAGTTACGTTGACTCTACAATACTCTCAAAATACCGTATATATATATATGCAATTCCTTGTTAGTACATACAGTCCATGACTGAAGATTTCTTTGTAAGCCTTGGCTCATTTTCATTATAAATACATGTAGCCCTGCATGCCATTGGCACACAAGCCTTCGTACCAGTTTTGCTTTATACACGGAACTAACTCTATAATAACGCCCGTGCTATTTCTCGTATCGCACAACTTTTGACACAAACTCATGCCCGCGACGCGGATCGAACACCGACTATATCGGTGAGAAGGACGTGTGAAATCCTATGAGCTATTATAGAACTGTTACTCGGTTGGTTCCCTAAGATATCTCACAAAGCGAGTGAATAGCAATGCGCGTGCAAACATACGTAGCGAGAGGTACTTAGTTTACCACAGCACGTTGCAGTATGCGCTGATGCCAACTGGCACAGTTGGGCACGAAATGTTTGAGGGTAGAATGCAACCTACCTTGTCAAATTCAACTTTTACTAACTGTGACGTGGTAAGCCGAAGGCTGATTTGGTATAGGTATTGGAGATGGAACCCGGTTACCACACTTTAACGTGTCAATGTAGTGACCCGTTGACTCGACTACCCGGTCAAGCTACTGATCTAGTGACAAGCCAATCTCCAAAACAGCCAATATATAATATATATATACTGCTAATTCGTAAAATAAATGGCGTTGGGAAACAGTTGAATAGACATGCTTCACAAACAGGTTATAAACTGTTTACAATTGCGTCTTAGAAAGGTCCCAGTTAAATGTAACCCATTTGGCGGTGCCTTGAAAGTAGTTCTGTCGTTATGTCAGGCAGCTTGTGTACGTATTGCATATGAAAGTACTTGCATTAACCGATGCGAAAATGAACACATCTGCTGTCTGGTGGTTTAAATCCTGTTTCAGGGGTGCGCGGCATGAGCGTAAAAAGGTAAAGGACGCTGTTCTGTTATGTTGAGTACAGTGCAAGAGAGTGATTCTGGCTTCAGAACCAGTATTAGTGCACACAGCGTGACATGGTCACACGAATGTTCAGGTATCACGTGCACGGAATGGGTGGCTGTGTCTTAACCCTTTGCCACACGAACTATTTCCGTGCAAAGTTGAATAAACTTTCGTGCAGCTGAAACTACATCACTTATCTGCTTCAGGAATGTTCAGGTATCACGTGCACGGAATGGGTGGCTATGTCTTAACCCTTTGCCACACGAACTATTTCCGTGCAATGTTGAATAAACTTTCGTGCAGCTGAACCTATATCACTTATCTGCTTTAGGAATGTTCAGATATCACGTGCACGGAATGGGTGGCTATGTTTTAACCCTTTGCCACACGAACTATTTCCGTGCAATGTTGAATAAACTTTCGTGCAGCTGAACCTACATCACTTATCTGTTTCAGGAATGTTCAGGTATCACGTGAACGGCATAGGGGGCTATGTCTTAACCCTTTGCCACATGAACTATTCCATGCAATTTTGAATAAACTTTCGTGCGGTTGAACCTACATAACTTATCTGCTTCAGGAATGTTCAGGTATCACCTGCACGGAATATGCGGCTATGTCTTAACCCTTTGCCAAATGAACTATTCCGTGCAATTTTGAATACTTTCATGAAGCTGAACCTAGATCACTTATCTGCTTACCTCGCATGCTAGTCACACTACGCTTGATGCGCTAGACACTACTTTGTATATCAGCCGATGAACAGTTGCCTAAAGAACTTCGCAAAACGAGCGAATAACAGCGCAAGTGCCAATGCATGCCCCATGACAAACTCGGCAAAGGTATTGCTTCACAATGTGTTACATATTTTGCAAAAAGGGTTAAATTATAACAAATATGATCATGTGCTCATGCTATAATTGGTACCATTTCCATAACGAAACAATGAAACATGGTCGAAACATAATCCGGGCGAAAACTATCTCAAAATTTTTTGCTCTCACGTATGAGAACGGTTGGATGATTCAAATCGATTCTTGTTTATAGAGCGTATATATATATGTATTCCTCTTAGCACAGTCAAAACCCGGAACACAGAACCGTCACTTTAAACTACACAGCAAAGCGCACCTACACAGAACATTTATGTCAGCATTAAGTTGTTTGCTCACAAATGTCCCTGTTTTGGTGTTTCATACTGACATAAATAACTGGGCTCTCAATTTGCCGAAAATTTTGCTAGGGGGGGCATGAGCGATAGGAGGGGCTAATTCTTAATCAGGGGGTGGAATAGTGCCAAGCGGCATTTGGCCAAGAGAAAAACGGTTAACAACCGTGTCAGAAACGCTTTGATGGACAGAAAAACCGAGTTTGAAGAAATTTTTAAAAAATTTATATATATACAAAATTTTCGGCTTTACAATGGAATTTTAGTACCATGTTGGAGTATTTTTACCGGGCAGAAATAAAAAAATTAGCTAAAAGACGATGAACCGAAGGAACCTAAAATTTTGTAAGAGGGTATTTCAAAATGCCAGGGCCTCCCACCCCCTCCCAAGTGCAGAACCCAGAATAGCATATATAGAATGTGAATACTACACACTTATTACAAAAGTAATTATATATTATATATAATACTAATTTTCTACATTGTTTGACTCTACACACAGCTGACAACTGCTATTATGTTAATAATCAGAGTACTGAATCTATTTCGTGTGAACAGAATAGTGTTACTGAATCTCGGGCGAAATATTGCCCTTAACCTGAACAGCATACCCAAAACTAGTTGAAGCTTTAACGACTCAATCGACACAGCAAAGGAAACTAGCATTTCATCGCTGTTCCAGCATCGCGGGTATCCGAAAGCTATATAAAAGACAAGGTACCGACGGCGATCTTTTCACTCTACCATTGGATACTATACTTATAGGAGCACACTGACGCAAACTTTTAACTAATTGTATAATCATTACTTTGTTCTACAACAGCATTTAGTATAGTCACATGGCGGACGGCTTCCCTTAAGTTTAGCCATTGAATAATATCATTTGCGCCCAAGGGTAGAGTATACCCCTTCCTAGCACTCTAGTATTAACCCGTGCTTGATGCCACAAGTGTTTTCGACTTACCCTATCATGTCTGGGGAAGAGGCGATCCACGTACAAAATGTAAAATGTGCTAGGTCTGAAATACCCCCAACAAAACGTGGGGATCGACTTCTCCAGAAATGAAATGGATGTAACATCGAAACCGTCCACGTCATGAAACGCGAGTGGTCAACATTTTCAAGTGCTGGAAAGAGACATAGTCTTGTGTTGATAATATCATTTAAACATGACAACAAATTCGGCTAACATATAAATAAATGGCAACATAGGATGGGCATATACACATTTACAATGTCTTAGTTTAACAATTTGTGAGACACTAATATCGTAGTTTTATATCAAAATTATTTTCAAACTTCAAAGTCTTAACACAACAGTTATAGTTCATTGCTTACAAACATTAAGTGGCTATCTGCATCCGTTATCCGTAACTAAAAAATTAATTAAATATTATAGAACGATGTTCAAATTCGAGCAACTTTAACGCCCCCCTCTTCCTCTACCTCTTGCATCTCCACGGTTCCCATGTCCTGTCCCACCTCGACCGCGTCTTACACTGATGCCATTTGGAATTGCAGAACCTGTATTATGCATTTGCTGCTGATTTGTATCCGTTATCCATAACTCAAAAATTTCGTTAAATATTATAGAACGATGTTCAAATTCTAGCAACTTTAACGCCCCCCTCTTCCTCTACCTCTTGCACCTCCACGGTTCCCATGTCCTCTCCCACCTCGACCTCGTCTTACACTGACACCATTTAGAATTGCAGAACCTGTATTATGCATTTGCTGCTGATTAGCTCCGCCACCAATCGGTTTGCTTAGGCCTCTAATATCAACAAGCGGTATTAAATTCCTGTCACAAAATATGCAGCCCGTTGCGTCCACACTATTCCCATCAAATGGTGTATTATCCTGTTTATATTCGACAGATATTAGCCTGGAATTACAATCACTACACCGGTCGTCAGTAACCTTGAGCTTGATAGCCTTATCAAAAATAACAACCATTACATGACATTTGTTGCAAGCAAGCTTCCATTTGGGTCCAGAATGTGCGTCAACGACAAGTAATCCATTCCACTGACATGTCGGACACGGAGCGACAGCCCAGCGCTGAAAACTGTGCTTGCACGAGGGATGTGGACACTGATTACAGCCGGACACCGCTTTTTTCATCTCCGGGAATGGCGGGTTATTAAAGCAATACGGACAAAGAGAATAACCTTTGTTTTGTCCACCATGAAAATACACTAACTCAAAATCGTCCAATGGACATTTGGTTTCACCCAACTGTCGTATGTTCGAGTCTTTTCCATGAGGCATACTGTATGTGTCTTGGCAATGACCGCAATGAAGGCGCTGTGGCTTCGACTGCACTAGCTTCATGTAACGCCGGCACTTACCGCAACGTGAAAATGGCTTACCAGAATCAGCCAGCGATGTAAATGCTACTTCAAACAGCTCGTCCATACTTGATACAGCTTTAATGAAGTGCATAAATTTCAGTCGAAAAATATCCAAAGCATGCCGTTTCACCTGTTTGTAATCCGCTAGACCTTTAGCAATTAAGCTTAATTGCTCCTCGACTGCAGCCCGCATAGTTGGCAAAACCAATTCAGAGTCAATTTTCAAATATCCATGAACCAAAACGATCCCCAGTTGGGTTGGAATTAGCCTCCGCCCAGAGCCAACAGTAACATAATTGCGCTGCTGAATGTTATTAATGTGAACAGGAATAGATGCATCGGTACCGATACCATGTTTTTCCATTTTGGTTATCAATTCAGCCTCTGTTAGATAATCAGGTGGTGATGTTTCACGCTCTAAAAGTTTTAGTTCTTTTACACTAAGTGCATCTCCTTCGTTCCAGCTAGGCATGTCCTCTTCGTTGCTGATTCCAAGTCCCGGTAATGCTTCGGTAAACCCAAGAGATAAAACTTGTTTACCGGACATAGCAAAACTCTCACCACCAAGATCAATTTTAACCGTGGTTGCTAGAAAAACACAGTCCTCAGACACAGTAGCGATGAAATGGCGAACAATATATTCATACAAGCGTGCATGATCTCCTGACAAAGAGTTATTATAATCCGGTTTCATAGGAGTAATTGGTGGATGATCACCAGCGTCGGTACCTTTTCTGGCTCTATTAATACCAGAAGCAAGCAGGTTTCTTACAAGTGGCCCCCAATTTCCGTTCGTCTCTTGTATACGCAACGTTCCAATCAGATCAAAATTTGCTGGATATGTTGTGGTTTCAGTACGTGGATAGCTAATATATCCTTGGGTGTACAGATGCTCGGCGACAGTCATTGCTTGCTGAGGACCAATTCCTAGTTTTGCGCTAGCAACTCTCATCAGCTCGACCGTATTTAACGGTACAGGCCGAACCTTGAAACCTTCTTTAGTAGCAATATTAGTTACTCTGCATTGCTTGTGATGTAATAATCTATCCAAGAACATTTGTGCTACATCTTTGTCGAAGATCCTGCCTCGCAGCCACTCTGGAGAATAAATACTTTGAGTCAAAGTGTCATTAGTGTTATCGTTTAATTTCATAACCTTCAGCGATATAATCCAATATGGCTCTGGCTTAAACGACACTATCATGTCATGTCTCTCGACACAAAAGCCAAGCGTAGGGGTCTGACAAGGTCCGAAAGATATTAAAGAACTATCAAGATCGCCGTATTTATCGAGAAAGAACCTCGTCTGAAATCGTGTAAAGGCACATCCAATCCTGAGGTCAAGCTCCTGACGAGCATCGACTGACAGTGATTCAGCTTCGTTCGGAAAACCCGGCTGACAAAAAGCAGCCTTAATGTCTTTGTCAGTAATTGCAGAGAAATGGGCTCGATAAATGGTTGGCTCGCGGTTGTTTCGTGGAGGATTCATTGTGTGCTGTACACATGAAATAACTTCGAAGCAAATGTTTTCTCCCTCCTTATCGCAATCGAGCCACAATACCAATATATCGACGCCTTTTGCTTCTTGTTGCAGAAATGCAGGCATCTTTAGCTTCACATTTGCTTCCTTCTTTTCTGTCGGCGCATGAAACAGGTCCAATGGGTCTGTGCGATCCCAATTGTTATATCGTGAATTAAAGTCGAGCGACATAACGTGACCACAAGTGGAAGTCATCTTGATTCGAACTTGCTTGCCAAGAAATTCTCCATGCCATTCGTGAATTGAGCAAGCGCCGTTAAAACCTTTACGAGAATTCATATTACCATTAGATAGAATTTTTGCGATTGATTGCGCTAACATCGGTTTCTCGGCTACCATAAGCAGTGTCGCCACCATTGCGCACCGATAATAACAATTATTATGTACACAGTTCCTGTAAAGTTAGAATACAGAAATTAATAGAAATGAATGCAAAACAAATACAAATACAATATATCAAATACAATTTCTCACAATCGTAATTTGAGTGAATGTTTCATCAATTTGAAATTTTGCAACTTGGAAATTTTTGAACTGACAGCAATTTTATGTTATAGATGCAGACACGATAAATATGATCCATCAACAATAGCAGATACAGATGGTTCTAGAGTGTACAAAACGGAAATGACTTTTTGATAGTGACTTCACATTCATACACCCCATATACCGTATATAGTTCATCCTAGTACGTTCACTAGCGAAGCCTACTATGCAAAATCACAAATTATTTTAAGCACTTATGCTTACGCGGCTGAGCAATCTTAGAATTCGTGTTGCAATGTGGATATTAGTGATGCAACTTGATACCAGCGTATGCATTCTGAACTTTATTATATATTGTATTAACGTAGATAAGAGTTGAAATGTCGCCAAGCGTGGGGTAATAAAGTGCCATAGGTTTGTTTTTAAGTTGCAACGATATTGGATGCCGAACATCTATGTTGTTAGCAATTTTCAATAAAACCAGTCTACCTAGACCGAACAGACGAAACAGTGGGGTAATTTGGTGGTAGAATTTTCCAAACCCTAGTAGAATTTTCCAAACCCTATTCTCCACAATAATTTTACTACATACCGAGTAATTTAAAAAATTTGTGGGTGTTAATAAATTGTACGCACCCAGTAAGTTTACAAGTGCCATGGAGGTGCAGTAATTTTAATATTTCGGGAACAAGTCTTATCACCTTCCGATAATAAATAGAGTACCATCTAAAACACTTCTTCATTGTCATTAAGCAACTTAACCAACCAGGATTCAGTTCTCCACAATGAGTTATAAGATATCATAACATGTTGCAAATTATTATACATTCGCTACACATTCCAATTTTATTAAAACAAAATAGCTCGACTGAAATTCACCATGTCGACGGTAACCAGTGTCTCACTCATGCAGCGGCTTATAGGTATACGCTGGCAAATTGGTGATCATAATCATTCCAATGATCTACCTGTGAATAAGTAGCTCGAGCACCACCTTGTAGCACTTTATGAGCGCTTGGAGTATTGAATCCGTAAGTATCGTGCCATGCCAGTAACAGAAAAAGGCATATAATGAAAACGCGCTTGTAGTTTCACTGACAAATGGGCGGATAAATGAGCATTGAATCTTCAAGCATCATGCCATGCCAGTACCAGGAAAAAGGCGTATAATGAAAAAGCGCTTGCAGTATCACTGACAAATGGGGGATAAATGAGAACTTAGGAGCACTGAATCTTCAAGTATGATGCCATATCAGTACCAGGAAAAGGCATATAATGAAAAAGCGCTTGTAGTTTCACTGACAAATAAGGGGATAAATAAGCACTTAGGAGCACTGAATCTTCAAGTATCATGCCATGCCAGTACCAGGAAAAAGGCATATAATGAAAAAGCGATTGTAGTTTCACTGACAAGTAGGGGGATAAGTGAGCACTGAGTCTTCAAGTATCATGCCATGCCAGTACCAGGAAAAGGCATATAATGAAAAAGCTCTTGCAGTGTCACTGACAAATGGGGGATAAATAATGAGAACTTAGGAGCGCTGAATCTTCAAGTATCATGCCATGCCAGTAACAGAAAAAGGCATATAATGAATACGCGCTTGTAGTTTCACTGACAAATGGGCGGATAAATGAGCACTGAATCTTCAAGTATCATGCCATGCCAGTAAAAAGACACATAATGAAAAAGCGCTTGCAGTGTCATTGACAAATGGGGGATAAATGAGAACTTAGGAGCACTGTATCTTCAAGTATCATGCCATGCCAGTACCAGAAAAAGACACAATGAAAAAGCGCTTGCGGTTTCACTGACAAATAGGGGGATAAATGAGCACTTAGGAGCACTGAATCTTCAAGTATCACGCCATGCCAGTACCAGGAAAAAGACATAAAATGAAAAAGTGATTGTAGTTTCACTGACAAATGGGGGATAAATGAGAACTTAGGAGCGCTGAATCTTCAAGTATCATGCCATGTCAGTAACAGAAAAAGGCATATAATGAAAACGCGCTTGTAGTTTCACTGACAAATGGGCGGATAAATGAGCACTGGATCTTCAAGTATCATGCCATGCCAGTACCAGGAAAAAGGCATATAATAAAAAAGCACTTGTAGTTTCACTGGCAAATAGGGGATAAATGAGTACTTAGGAGCACTGAATCTTCAAATGTCATGCCATGCCAGTACCAGGAAAAAGGCATATAATGAAAAAGCGCTTGTAGTTTCACTGACAAATAGGGGGATAAGTGAGCACTGAGTCTTCAAGTATCATGCCATGCCAGTACCAGGAAAAAGGCATATAAGAAAAAAGCGCTTGCAGTGTCATTGACAAATGGGGAATAAATGAGAACTTAGGAGCACTGAATCTTCAAGTATCATGCCATGTCAGTACCAGGAAAAAGGCATATAATGAAAAAGCGCTTGCAGTGTCACTGACAAATGGGGGATAAATGAGCACTGTATCTTCAAGTATCATGTCATGCCAGTACCAGAAAAAGACACATAATGAAAAAGCGCTTGTAGTTTCACTGACAAATAGGGGGATAAATGAGCACTGAATCTTCAAGTATCACGCCCTGCCAGTACCAGGAAAAAGACATAAAATGAAAAAGTGATTGTAGTTTCACTGACAAATAGGGGAATAAATGTGCACTTAGGAGCACTGAATCTTCAAGTATCATGCCATGCCAGTACCAGCAAAAAGGCATGTAATGAAAAAGCGCTTGTAGTTTCACTGACAAATGGGCGGACAAATGAGCACTGAATCATCAAGTATCATGCCATGCCAGTACCAGGAAAAAGGCATATAATGAAAAAGCGCTTGTAGTTTCACTGACAAAAGAATGGATAAATGAGCACTGAATCATCAAGCATCACGCCATGCCAGTACCAGGAAAAAGCGCTTCTAATTTTACTGACAAATAAGCGGATAAATGAGCACTGAATCATCAAGTATCACGTCATGCCAGTACCAGGAAAAAGGCATAGAATGAAAAAGCGCTTGCAGTTTCACTGACAAATAATGGGCGGATAAATGAGCACTGAATCGTCAAGTATCACGCCATGCCAGTACCAGCAAAAAGGCATATAACGAAAAAGCGCTTGTAGTTTCACTGACAAATGGGCGGATAAATGAGCACTGAATCATTAAGTATCATGCCATGCCAGTACCAGGAAAAAGGGATATAATGATAAAGCGCTTGTAGTTTCACTGACAAATGGGCGGATAAATGAGCACTGAATCATCAAGTATCACGCCACGCCAGGACCAGGAAAAAGGCATATAATGAAAAAGCGCTTGTAGTTTCACTAACAAGTAAGCGGATAAATGAGCACTGAATCATCAAGTATCACACCATGCCAGTACCAGGAAAAAGGCATATAATGAAAAAACGCTTGTAGTTTCACTGACAGATGGGCGGATAAATGAGCACTGAATCATCAAGTATCATGCCATGCCAGTACCAGGAAAAAGACATATAATGAAAAAGCGTTTGTAGTTTCACTGACAAATAAGCGGATAAATGAGCACTGAATCATCAAGTATCAAGCCATGCCAGTACCAGGAAAAAGGCATATAATTAAAAAGCGCTTGTAGTTTCACTGACAAATAAGCGGATAAATGAGCACTGAATCATCAAGTATCACGCCATGCCAGTACCAGGAAAAAGGCATATAATGAAAAAGCGCTTGTAGTTTCACTGACAAATAGCGGATAAATGAGCACTGAATCATCGAGTATCACGCCATGCCAGTACCAGGAAAAAGGCATATAATGAAAAAGCGATTGTAGTTTCACTGACAAATGGGCCGATAAATGAGCACTGAATCTTCAAGTATCATGCCATGCCGATACCAGGAAAAAGGCATATAATGAAAAAGCGCTTGTAGTCTCACTGACAAATGGGCGGATAAATGAGCACTGAATCAAGTATTATGCCATGCCAGTGCCAGGAAAAAGGCATATAATGAAAAGTGCTTGTAGTTTCACTGGCACATGGGAATTTTTACGGAGCACCCACGAATTTAAGATGCTTCGGTTCTATAGTGCTTGTTTCAAGGTAAGAATAAAACTGGTGTGCTAGAATCGAGGCTCAGATCTCATTAAAACAATATAAAATGAGTTTCAGGTTAAGTTTACACAGGAGGATCTAATATCACTCTCAGCTGAAGACAATGTAGCTAGCATCACTCTCTAGTTAAGTCATGAAACGGGGAGCACGTGCCAGAGTATAAAACTATAAAGACAATCGAATAGGGTTTTAGTTATCAATTTTGCTTCAATACCGTCTTTGATCTCCAGAACAAACATATGTACATGTATGTTACTTTTAACGGATTATGTGGTTGACCATTCAGTAAACAAAATCTCAAGCGAATAAATTAACATCGTAAGCATCATACGGTTATGCTACAAGTTCTTGGTGATAAAAGACTGGACGAACTGTTCTGTAACGGCTTCAAAACCACAAACATTCATATTGTGTGTGGGCTCACACCGAAAATTAGACTAATTTTATTCGAGGCTACAACTACAGAATAACCACCATCACAATCAGCTGCCTGGTATGTCTCGCTTTCAGCTCGAAAATTTTTTGATGTTTATATCACGCGACTGCTACTTAATACCCTGATCGCGCGGCTGCCCTGCTACGACAAAAAATTCTGCTGAGAAAATAATGACCTTATTGAGCTAAACACCTACAGCGGGACATCCAAATCATAGCGAAAAGCTCGTACAAAAGAAAAATATACCTTTATGCGGGAATCCTGCTTATATTGGACGTAAATTCTTATAGAACAGTGTAAAATAACGGCACCATACAATCAGCTTTTCTTCAAAGCTTATATGGGCAGGTAGACGGCCAATCCGGTTCCGGAATTAGTTGACACATGAGTAACGCAACTACATACCATGGTACAAAATTTCCAGTTCCATAAATTTTATATATAATATGTGTTTTCCGTCACGCATGGCTCCTAAATAGCTTTATCTGGAGCGGTTAATAAGAATGGACACTGTTACTAGGCACAAGGGTATTAGATGTTTTGAAGTTGATTTCACACTGTATGACCGCAAAACGATGCCTTAACTGGAAACATAGATAACCCAACATAGCCAGAATAATCACATTCTAGCACTTCGCGTGAACACTCGTATAACGGTGGACGAAGTATCTTTTTCATTCAAACGAGCCCGGAAAATAAAGCTTGGGTCAATGTGCTGTCAAACTGATTATAAGGCATTCGCGAAGAACAAAGATGTCACACTGTATGACCGCAAAACGATGCCTTAACTGGAAACATAGATAACCCAACATAGCCAGAATAATCACATTCTAGCACTTCGCGTGAACACTCGTATAACGGTGGACGAAGTATCTTTTTCATTCAAACGAGCCCGGAAAATAAAGCTTGGGTCAATGTGCTGTCAAACTGATTATAAGGCATACGCGAAGAACAAAGATTTCACACTGTATGACCGCAAAACGATGCCTTAACTGGAAACATAGATAACCCAACATAGCCAGAATAATCACATTCTAGCACTTCGCGTGAACACTCGTATAACGGTGGACGAAGTATCTTTTTCATTCAAACGAGCCCGGAAAATAAAGCTTGGGTCAATGTGCTGTCAAACTGATTATAAGGCATACGCGAAGAACAAAGATTGGGTTTTACTTCATTAGAAGATCACGTTTTCCTCAGACACTGTATTAGGTGTTATGTTGTGGATATCTCGAAAATAAGTCTTCAGAGTTTTCAAGTCTACATTAGAAAGCAACCTGTCAAACTAATTAAAAAGCATATGGGAAGAACATGGATTGGGTTTTACTGTATTAGAAGATTACATTTTCATCAGACACTGTTTAGGGTTGCGATATTTCGACAGTAGACTCATATTTCCCAAATAATAAATTGAAAATCCGTCCCATATAATTACTTACGAATCCACCTAATAAATTCCTGGTCACATGAGTATCAGCGAGGTCAACCGATCCAAGATTGATCGATAGTAAATATTACGGCTAGAACTACACTTACACAAAGACATTACAACTTCAGTAACAAATTTGTCACCGATCCTAAAAGTGGGCTAATATATTACCGTTTTCCCCATCAGGGAATTGCATTTGACGGTACAAGCATCTTGCTATCGGCCAAAACCGAACTATTTAGTCTGTCATATACAGAATTTCAAATGGCAAGAACTTAGGGAGCAATCAATAGCTGGAAAATGAATTCGGAGATTCCAAAGCGTACAATGATAGCTGGAAAGACATCACATGTATACGAATGTGTCAGCATACCTATTAATGATTAAGTATGCATTTCCAATCTAGTCACCATTCACACAAATGCAAAATTCAGTTCTCCAGAACCCGTTCTGGAGCCGTGGACTCGGTTAACTGGTGTCCATACAGCGATTCTCCCTAAATGGTAAAGCTCCTGAAACCACATTTACCCCTTGATGACAGCCAAAGGCTTGTTGAATTTCGATAAAATTGGAACAAGTTTTAGCAAAAATAGATGAAACCTAATTGGATTCTTTCTTTGTTCTGACGCCAAAGCGTCCGCTGCCTAAAGGTGACACGAGTCTTTGGTTCTAACGCAGCTAGCCACGTATGCGCATCTAACCGGGATACGCAGTGTTGCCATAAATACAGCCGCGGCTAGGAATAAGCGCAATCGAAAAAGAGCGAAATTTCAAGTTATTTTGCGCTTATTTCTGGCCGTGTCTGTAAAGCTCTGATAGTTTCATTAAATGACAGCACTAGTTCCTGCGCCATAACTCTTACTTGCGTAGAATAATCGTATACACACAGAACTTTAGTCTGCAACGTCGACAAATTACACTTTTCTCATTAAAATGAACGAGCAACGAAGGTACATGCGTAGATCAAGACCGAGCACAAAAAAAACTAGAAATCAAGGTCCATACACATGCCAGATCTGACGAATCACGCATTGCAGGATGATACTACAGTTAGTGCGGTCACTAAAACAGCACTGAAGACATGATCCGCAGTTTATTCGCTAAAGTGATGCCAAAGATTCAGTTAAGTATTTGGAACTGCTCAAAATCCAGCGCTATCGCTCAAAATTATAGATACCAACGCGGATTTTTAAAGATGAACTTGGTTTAGAATTTTATTACAGTGTAGTATTCAGAAAACAACTTATATATACATGCAGTTGAAAATACACAGTTAATATTAATGAAAAATGGTAGACTTTTCGCATCCATGCAACCCTTTATATATTGCCAATTGCTTAGTAGTGGCCAAGCTCTCCAAATAGGGGTGCTCGTATTTTTCGTTTGCCACTTGTGCAAATCTGCTACCGAAATTTTGGGGCAAACTCTAATTTGTATTCGGTGCAAAATTTTGGCCATTGGAAAATTTTCATGCGAATGTATATTGCAGATTATATATTTCCATCAAATGCATACCTACGGGAGCAAGAATTCAAAAATGTTCTACGGAAAATAACCGTCTTAAATATTCCCGCCAATTTGCAATGTATATATTTTTTTACATTTTATACATAACTGTGATTAAGCCTGGTTAATAAGTTTCAAAACATATAACTTTGCTACAGAAAATTACTCGAACAATAGGCGAAATTTTTATTCAAGGCTAATCACATGGTCAATAAAGTGTAGAGAATCCAAGTTAATGTTTCATCCCTATATGGTAGTTGTAATAAATTCAATACATTTTGGTTCATCAATTGGAATCCTATATCAGTAACTCAACGCATAGATTTATATGTTAGTCAATGTTCATCCATAACGAGTGTGAATTTAAATAAAGTTTCAATACGGTATCCAGCAATCAACGAGTTCACGTCAGTGTCCGTATCTAAAACAGAAATTAATGCTACGATAGTTATTGTAGTAGCAACATTGGATTGCCATAAAAAAATTTAATGATCAATCAGTGACCGAGGTAAACGTGATAATTCAGGCTTCGGGCTGTTCTACCATGATGTCAGAAGAACTAAGCCAACCCGGGTTTAAGACCTAACCGTGACAGTCGAGCCTAGTGTAAACTTAAAAACCCGGGTTCGGCTCGTAGTTATAAAAAAACTGATGCACATATAGAATAATAATAATCTGCAATCAATTAATTGCAATTAGCAGCAAGAAAAGCCCAAGTTTACTTCGGTTCGGCTCTTAAAAGCTCAAGCGACTGCATAGCTAGTTTAAAGATTTGTATATAGTAAATATTACAGTTTGTTCTCTCCAAATGTTGGGATATAGCAAACTTTTATTATAATCGTAGCCTAAGAGACGAGTCTGGCTTGCTATCGGAAAAACCGAGCGAAGCAAGACACTGTTCATGGATATCAGCGGCTGATTACATCGAGGGTCTAGCCGAATATAGGTCAGAAAGAGTCGAATCAGAAAACTGCGCTAATTCTAGACCCTAAATGAAATATCCCTAGAATTTGCTCGGTACCTTCACACTCCTTAACTAAATATCGCTCAAAATACAGTTACCACCAGGTCAGAATATCTTACTCCATTTATGTGAAATTCATTATAAAATTAGAATTTTTCGAAATGTCCAGTTTCCCGCTGGAAATGCGAGTCTTTTCGGCGAGTACTGTAACATCTGAGCTCTCCAGATTGGAGAGGGGGTGGGGCTGGAGTTCTCAAATTCCACCGGGCAAACAAAATTAATGGCCCCATGATCGTACCCCTCGCAAAATTAAGGGCTGCCTAGGTAAATTTTTTGATTATATAGGTAAAAACAATCCTCTCCAATTGACATAAAAATCGCTCAATATATGTGTATATGGGTAAGTTAGCTTGACACATTCATCATTACATATTAGAAGTGACTATTTCTAAACTCGCGACGATATAATTTTGAGACAAATATTAATATCAAGTATATACAATCAATAAACATGTCCACGCCCGGTCATAAACGAACGCACAATAGTGGGTCACCAATACTACAGCGTTGTCTTGCGTTATTGCTCGTTGACGATTCAAGTTACAACGTTCGCTTATGTTTACGTCGGATCATAAACGAACGCAAAACATTGGGTCACAAATACTACAGCGTTGTCTTGCGTTATTGCTCGTTGGCGTTACAACATTCGCTTATGTTTACGTCCGGTCATAAACGAACGCAAAATATTGGGTCACAAATACTACAACGTTGTCTTACGTTATTGCTCGTTGACGATTCGCGTTACAACGTTCGCTTATGTTTACGTCGGATCATAAACGAACGCAAAACATTGGGTCACAAATACTACAGCGTTGTCTTGCGTTATTGCTCGTTGACGATTCAAGTTACAACGTTCGCTTACGTTTACGTCGGATCATAAACGAACGCAGAACATTGGATCACAAATACTACAGAGTTGTCTTGCGTTATTGCTCGTTGACGATTCGCGTTACAACGTTCGCTTATGTTTACGTCCGATCATAAACGAACGCAAAATATTGGGTCACAAATACTACAACGTTGTCTTACGTTATTGCTCGTTGACGATTCGCGTTACAATGTTCGCTTATGTTTACGTCGGATCATAAACGAACGCAAAACATTGGGTCACAAATACTACAGCGTTGTCTTGCGTTATTGCTCGTTGACGATTCAAGTTACAACGTTCGCTAATGTTTACGTTGCATCATAAACGAACGCAAAACATTGGGTCACAAATACTACAGCGTTGTCTTGCGTTATTGCTCGTTGGCGTTACAACGTTCGTTTACGTTTACGTGTGATCATAAACGAACGCAAAACATTGAATCACAAATACTACAGCGTTACCTTGCGTTATTGCTCGTTGGCGTTACAACGTTCGCTTACGTTTACGTGTGATCATAAACGAACGCAAAACATTGAATCACAAATACTACAGCGTTGCCTTGCGTTATTGCTCGTTGACGATTCGCGTTACAACGTTCGCTTATGTTTACGTCGGATCATAAACGAACACAAAACATTGGGTCACAAATACTGCAGCGTTGTCTTGCGTTATTGCTCGTTGGCGTTACAATGTTCGCTTATGTTTACGTCCGGTCATAAAAGAACGCAAAACATTGGGTTTTAAATACTACAACGTTGTTTTGCGCTATCGCTAGTTGGCGTTCCGGGTTCGTTTTATGTACTATTTTTGGCCGTGACCGTACCATAGGTAATCAACTAAGTTATACGTGCGTACAAGTCATTCACGTTCGTGCACAACGGTTGTTCTTTTGTTAAAATAAATAATTAAATAGTTCAAAAATTAGCGGTTAGAATGAATTCTGAAACAGGTATTCGCAGTTTAGTGATCATTACAGAGATGCCAGAACGTAATTTGTGCATTTTGCCTAATTCGTCGGTTTGTTCATCTTCATCAAAATGAAATGGTGTATGACACTGCTGCATTTAAGATTCATCTTTGCAATAAAATATGCGATAAAAAGGTACTGAAAATGCGTTTTAGGTTATTAAATGTTTTTAACATTTATGATGCTAAGTCGTAGAATAATGAAAGGAAGAGCATCTATGTGTTGTATCGCAAACTGCATTCTCGTATATAACGTAAAATCGTGATTTGTGCTCGGACATCAGTTTGAGATAGTGAACTGGCTTGACAAAAACAACCCAGGTGCACACACTAAAGTGAACTCACGTATGTCAACGTCCTATCAATCGCATAAGCACATGTCTTACATAAAAATTTGACATTTGACTCAGGAAAGTGCGTAATAAAACATTAAAGCTAAAAAATTTAAGAGCACAATAACGCTTTATGTGAAGCCTCTACTATAATACTAATCGTGCAATGTAGTCGAACATACAATCCCAATATTTGAAACAGCTTGCAGGAAAATCTAACAAAAGGCTACTCAGGTAAGTCGCGAATATATAATTATCCCCAGCCTATTCTTAGTGTAACATTGTTTAGTACTTCCATATTGTCACTATGTACAGTACTTGCCAAAAAATAACTATCGCTTGCGCAAGACTTGCTCGAAAAAAAATTGTTATTAATTTTAATAAGTTTCGAAATCTCAAGGGAGCTACTAGCTCTCTCGCAATGCGGGTCATTCTTGGAAATTACACATAAAATTTTCAGTATTTTGCTCAGTCCATATTGTTCAATTAAAGAATGGTACAAAACATACTGCATTAAATAAATTTTTTACTTACTTTTGAAATTCCCATTCACGATTGTCTAGCGGACACACTTGTCTAGTCTTCAACCACCGTGAGATACAATGAAAATGAAACGCATGCTACAATATTAAAAAATCTTAACACAAGTTTGTGTACTATAATTAATGCTACTCGCAATTTTGAAACGAAAATCTTCCGTCAGCGCGTTATTTCTGACCAAGATAGAGCTACCATATCATTATTGTAAAAGATATACAGCAGCTCGCTCGAAAAGCGACAGATTTCTGGTGCGTACACTATTACTTTTTGTATGACCAAACGCCCACATAAAAATAAACGGCATTTCATGCTCAAAATGAGTATAACAACATGCGCGTATCTGTTTAACCTGCAACCCATCGACCATCATAGTTTGTAATAGCCGATAACGAATCGCAAACCCTTGTTACGACACAAATGCTTAAATTTCATCGAGTTTTCGATAAACAGAAAACTGGCAAGATCAAAAACAAGTACCAAAAATTACGCATTGTGTTCCAACATAATTTTGACGATTTTGACTTTGGATGGAACGAAAACGGTTATCAGCTTTTTATTTGCATTTGTTTCTGTTCGCTAACAAATTTAACGTAATACTGATGTCACAATTTATTCGGTCCTTTGTCTTAGGTCACAGTATTCGCGAACTAAGCCAGCCTAATCTGAATCCGATAGATTTTCGTTCGCAAAAAAATTTCTATAATTTTCGTTGAATTGTCAAAAATATAAATTTTAAGATACGTTACGCTATACCCTAAAACTAGAAAATGATAGGCGGCGCACATTAAGTGTACTTATGCATTACTACATGAAACAAAAAGACTAATAAGTACGAGAAACAAGGCGTGTTTAAATTGATGCCATAACCTGTTATATAACCGAATATTATTACTATAATACACTAATAGAATTATAACTGTTATAATAATAATATATAGTATGATTCAGGGTTTTTGTGTGCAAAATACTGCATTTCCTCAACTAGGCTTAGTAATACGCAATAGCAATTTCTGCCGAAACAACAGACTTTTTTCCTTTTGATCATTAATGAAGACAAATGTTTTAGAAATTGAATGATTTTGGGTTTCTCCTTCCGTACTCCTCGTTTCTGTTTCGCAATCTCTGACCAAACAACTGCCTGATTTATTTCTGTATAATATGCATATTATCATTCATCCACATAATATGTATACAGGCCTTCCATAGCCTTCGGAAAAGTACGAGAACTATGGGTTCCCACGTTCGTTCTCGGGGAAATCCCAAAGCGGTAAATTTTTCCCCATATGCTGCTTATTTCCATATTTTCAGACAATTATGACAGTCGTACAATTTTCAGGCAACAAAATCCGTTAATAAACGAGACGTGCTTGGGTTAAAATATTAACCCCATGCTTGCCAATCTTTCCTCATAATTTTTTCTCCATTTTCCAAAATATTGCCTTAGAATTTTGTAATTTTGGTAAAATTGCAAAAAAATTTCTGCGCCTCATCATGGTGATAGATAGACATGGAGTAGGGGTGTTACCTTTACGGGTAATGCCGTGTCCTTACTATAGGCGCGTATCAATACACAAATATGCAATTACAATAAGTTTAGAGAAAATTGCAACTTGTATTGAAAATGTGCAAATTCCGCACAACCTCTACCGATGGAAAAAAATTCTGTATCGTTATATATAACAAACAAATTTAAAACCTTATAAGTATTATAATCATGCTATAATTACACCATTATAGCTATACATTTAAATTCTGAATGTTGTGATTGAAACAAGTCAAGCGAAGAATGCTTACTAGGCGCAATAGCAATGAAATTTGAAAAAGTCCATTACTAGGGTTTTTCGGGTGACACGCAGAACTCCACTTTGGCTGGGCGGACTGCTTCGCGGGATAGCGCAATTGAAAGCTTGGTATCTCTATTTGTGCCTTTTTAGGGGAAGCCCGATTCCATCGTCTTCCATCTGAAATAACTGCCGATGGGGCTCGGGTAGGCTCATGAAGGGGATAGAGAAATAACGTTATTTACAGTATCTCGATAACCGCTACAGATCTCTGGTCATATTGGCCTCATTTTGTAAAGCAAATAAGTGGGCTCAGCTAATATGCAGGATTTGGGTCAAATGTTGTTTTTAATGGGGTCATCGCACCCAAAATACACGAAACAGGCAATATGTTCGCATAGAAAAGTATTAGTAATTTCCGGCACGTAGTGTAACAAATATACAGTATGTATCACTAATGCCTGTTATGCACGAGTATATTTAAGCTGCGCCGCTTACCATCCTGTTTTGTCAAAAGAAAGCCATTCCGCGTTCCCTGAACATAAATTTCGCTTTTGTATAAAAGAACAGAAATTGTCCGTCTCATATTTCATACATCATAATTTATAAATGTTCGCGAACACATTGGTGTTGAAAGTACAGGGGCAGAATTACATTCGCTAATGGCGTTATAGAACAGAAAAATGTTGCAATTGAATACGGCTATTGAAATCCGAGTTTTGTTCGCTAACAACGTTTTGTACATGGTGTCAAAAGAGGATGGTTGGCGGCGCACCTTGAGTTTACTCTTGCATTACATTTCTACCGAGTCGTGATGGAATGGTTTGTTCGAGATTTTGAAACTATGAAAATAACACATTCTATTTTTAGAACAAATTGCTTTCCAGATTGTCGCCAGCGAGAGAGAGAGTGGTTTTTGACGTGTATTGTATATGATAGGTGTTGTCCAAGGTATGGCGGCTCAACGAGGCGGAGTAAATGTTCCCGACATACAATGGTTAGGCAAGGGGTAAATTTTTGAACATTTTAGAAACGCATAATTTCCCCAACTTTGCTAAAATTTTCCTAAATCTGGCACTTACGTCCAGCATATCTTTTCCTAAAATTCTCGCAATTTTTGCGGGGGTGGAGGAGGGTGGTTATGCGGAGCTTCAGAGGAAACGTGTAGCATGGACGATTCGACCCTCAGTGGGCGGGTGTCCCACCTATAGCCCCGACGACACCTTTGTAGTATATAAATAAACCTTATCGGAAATTACTGTCTGGTTCCGAACGAACATAAAACACATCTCGAACAAGAATATTTTTGAGGCACATTTCGAGCAACATTAGCACTTTTACTAGTATCTCGCAAGTGAGAGTGAAACGAAGCGAGCCTGGTTTCATTTTTAAGTTATCATTTTATTTAATCACCTGTAAAACAGACTGAATTTGATGTATATACCACCCTAAACACATCAAAACCAGCTGACAACGCATCAAGTATCTGTGCTTGTCTCTAGATAACCAAACCGTCGTGTTCAGCCTACCGGAAAACCTATATAGACAATAATTATTCTTGATAACCTGTACAAAATACGTAACCTAACAACTTAAGACAGACTATATTCTAGAAATCGTGTTCATACCCTAAACCCATTGAAAACACGTGAAAAGTCATGAAATATGGACATATGGACTGTAGATAACCAAATCATTGCATTCAGGCTTCAGAAATAGCTATATTTATATATACACCATTCTTGATACACTGCACGCAATACATAATCAGATAAATAAAAACGCATATTTTGAAAATCGAGTTCGTCGACTACAAAAGCCTTAGAATCCCATGAAAAGGTATAATAGAGTTAAGTTAGACCCCAGACAGCAAGACATTTGTATTAAGCGTTTTTGATAAAAAACAGGCACTCAGGATAAAATCCTAAGTATAATGAAGTGGATCATGCAGAAATTTTCATCGGGTAAATAATAAATATGCAAAACACTCTATAAAATGCAATTTTAAAACCAACAATTATTGACCTATACGACACGGCAGCCTTCCGAAAAGTGGGGTGAGGAACTTCGGGACCCTCATGTTCATCCTCGCAGAAAAATTTTAAATTGGAGGATAAATTTCGCTTAAAAATGCTAAAAAATTTCCATATTTTCATGTACTTTTACTGTGACACAAGATTGCTGAGGCCACAAAACGAAGTTTTACCATTAAACATTGTAATAATTAAAACATTTTGCATACAGAAAACATAAATTTAGACATGACAAATTTTTGGATTTAGTTGAACGTGGGCGTTCCGACCAAGTGGGGGAACAGACATGGGGTATTTGGAAAGTGAGGGCTCTCCTACTGTGGACAGGCTGGCTGAGCTGCAGGGTGAAGATGATAAATTCTTACTGAAATTATGTCCTACTGTAACCTACGTGGTCCTAGGTCCTCCACCAAGATATTCAATGCTTTATTTCTTATCCTTAAGGCCTTAGTGTGTCACCACTTATAACAAACTCGTTTATTTCTGTCAGTACAACACGCCTCAGTGACAAAAAGCCTTATTCCATTTTTGGCACTTTAGGAGTTAGCATATACAAAATGATCGGCGCATCGTGCTTTATCGTGACACAAAGGCCTTATTCCATATCTATAATAGTTAATGAGATATCCTAGTTGTGTGAAAAGGACTTAAAATTTTGGTGATTTTCATCGTTAGTGACAAAAAGGGCTTATTCCACTCGTAGGATTAAGCCCTTTTTGTTACTAAGATTCTTCAGCATTCGAACAACAACACATGCTCGTGACAAAAAGGCCTTATTCCAAAACTTGCATGTGGAATGATCTGAACTGGGTCTCAAAGGGTCAGGGTCGAACGTTCAAAGACCATTTGTATCCATACTTTTCGTGTTCCTTTTGTACAAAACACCATAAGTCGATTGTCGGTAACATAGGCTTTGTATGCGTAACTATATCGCATTTTTCTATACATGTTTCATTAGCAGCATTTTCTAAACAGATCATTAGTAAAAATTGAAATAACAGTAGTAGTAGTAGTATTATTAAGTGTTAAAATAGTATTAGTAAGTACTAATAGTAGAAAAATATTATAGCAATGTATGATACCGGCGATTTTGTATTCGTAAAATATCCTCGTAATCCTCATTGGCCGGCTGTAATAATTTCATCATCACAGCTTCCATTAGGCCGGAAATTTGATAAGCTTCGTAAGCCAAAAAAGGGACAAGTCTTGGTTTACTTTTACGGCACCGGAGAATTTAGCCAAATATCCGTCGCAGGGCCCTTGCTTTCACCGTTTTCCCAGAATACCGCTGCCCGACTGGCACCGAAGTCCCAACCGCCTCGAATCGAAAAGGACTTTAAAAAAGCCATTGATGAGCTGCGAACTGCTCCGGAAGCTCAAAGTATTAAAGCTTTGATTGAAAATAATGGTACAGCTAACAAGGAACTTAGGGAACCAACAAGGAACGATTCTGATAATAACTTAGTTAGTCCCAAAAACGATGACGTGGCGAGCACCACCGATGATGATAATGAAGTCGATAATGGTAATAGTAACTCCAAAATAGAATGCGGCGAGTCGGACGATGACACTGAATCAACATTTACTAACCCAAGCGATCCTGGGGATGACGAGTATAAGGATGACTCGGAAGGCTCGGAGTCTGACGAACATGGTGGTGTGGACAACCCGGACAGTAACGTTTTCGACTTGTCTGATGCGGATCCCTTTGCAGATCTTTTTCGCATCGATGATGCCATAAGTTCGGTGATTGACACCGTTTGTCATAACAGTGATGATATTCATAGCGTTTTGGATGATTCGGTAATGGCTGCTAATCCAGAATCCTCCGAGACCGTAGGCGAGGGCGGTGCTGGCGATTCCGAAAGCACTACGGAACCAGGTTTCACTCAAGCCGTAGAAAATGTGGCGTCAGGAGATGCCCCTGCAGAAACGGAGCCAGAGATCGACGACGGCCCGGATAATAATGCAGACGAAGAACAGCGTATTGAAGATCCGATCCAGGATACTATCGATGGAGTAAGTGCTTACACCTAGGAGAGGAAAAAATCGCCCAAACCTGGCCATACTTGGCCTAAACCTTCGAATTGCCAATTGTGTAGACTGGATTTTGATAACATGACTTAAGCTTACTGAAACTACTCGATCACGTAGCTAGGACAGGTGCAGCTGTGCTACAGCTTTATTTTTTTGTAATCTATATTCGCGATATTTTATTTAATTTATTTGGGATGTTGAAGATGGACTCATGGTACGCGAACAGTGTAATTTTGATTTTTATCAAATGGAAAACTGCTTGCTTGCGCGAATTACGTTTTGCTTTTGCATTTTTTCTCCATTACTGTTCAAAAGTCTCTAACATTTTTTGAAACACTGAATAGGTTTTAAGTTGAACTTATTTTCATCGGATTTTAGGTTGCTCAAAGCCGAGCGTCACGAAAACGGCAGCGGGGCCCATCAACATGGAAACGTGCGATTCAGCAGCGTCAAAAAAGGGAACGAAAGGCTCCTAAGGCTCATGAATGTGGGAAAAGCTGCGCCAAACTACAGTGCAACGACATAACTGAGGAGGATCGTTTAAGGCTGTGCCGGCAATACTGGGATCCCACCTACGACCGTCAAAAAGACTTCCTCATTCGTCAGACCAAACAAATGCCCGCCCAGCGCGACCGCGGAAGCAAATCTGGTCACCGGCGTGTGGTTCTTTCGTACAATATCGACTGCTTTAGTTGCGAACCAACTTGTCAAGGACACAACGTTTGCCGAGACTTCTTAGCCACTCTTGCCATAACAAAAAACGTAAGTCACACCAGTTGGACCGCCACAAAGCGACAAAGCAAAGCCAACATTTTGTAATTTGTGTATATGTCGTTTTCAGGGGAAAACTAAAAACCCAAGAATCGTTTTATAATCATAGAATGCTGCCCAATGATCCCATATATCAGTACAAATAAGGGTTAATGATGACAAAGAATACACAACTAGAGTACTAACTCACTGATACTTGCGACCAATGTCGTGAAGCTTTTGAGGTAAATTTGAGGAACGTCCGGACTACAAAGCTCAAGATTAAATCCTGTAGGATTATGAGGGAGGAGAAGGCTCGACAACACACGATTATGGTCAAGTACAATTACAACGACGAGTTTCAAGCGATACGCCTGCCGGAATTGCGCGGACGTGCCTCTCACGAGCCATTACAGCGATCGTATTCGGGCAAGCTCGCCATTTCAACCGAAAAGCAGCTAGATCTCTTGGATTTACTCCGTACTCATGCTATTCCTGCCGAATATCGGGGATTTTACGAAGACTTGGTTCCCACGGACGATAGGAATGACAACGATGATGGCTGGATGTCAAATTGACTATATGGACCCAAAGTGAGACTTACTTGACCATATAGCTTGATATTTTTAGTTTATATTGTCTATGAGATGGTGTAGTTTATGGACTAAGAACTTAACTGAAGTGCACCGATGTTCAATACTTTGAGTGACAAAAAGGGCTTATTCCATAACTGGCTTATTGTGATTGGACTTCACGGTATTTGTAGCCTGAACATGGTTGGCGTGAAAGAGCTTTAAAAATGCATGAACTCGTATACATAACACGTTTAGAAACAACACATCGCTTCGGAACTATTAACCATCAAAACAGTTTTTAGCCATTAGTTCGAAATGCGAAAAGTGGACTAAGCCCTTTTTGTCACTAAGGCATCCTATCCACAATCAACTCATCGACATCTATAACTTTGTTGAACACTTTTTTGTGGTACGACTCCCTGGGTCGCTATGGTTTCGAATATGGTCCGTGGACCCTTTCCCAGAATATCTATTTTTCGAAATCTGGCATGCTATTGTGTGTTTTCACTTTACGTTTACCTATTATATTATCAATCACACTCAAATCCATAGTTTTTTGTTACAGTCTACCTTGACTACAATATACCTGTTCATAGGGTTTCAAGGGTTTTACGGTCGACGAAGCCGATTTCAAAAATATAGTTTGCCCTCATCTTTGTTTGGTAATATATTACGTCCAGTGCATCAAGAACCGTCTCTATGCACGTTTTTCAGCATGCCGAATACGAAAGTTTGAATATAGAGTCCATTACGAATAACTAACGTTTTTTTTGAATGTATTGTGTTCAGTGTCTATAAGCCTGATTTGAAGAATAGTCTGTCTTGATTTGTTTGGTTATGTATTGTGTGCACGGCACCAACAATGGTCTATATAGTCGACTTTTCGGTACGCTGACTACATTTGGTTAACTATAGCCTGTCGCGTATATATCATAATTTTCAGTGGATGTCAGGATGTCAGCAGATTTAATTATGGCGAACCCGACGCGTAGTATAATTTGCCTTCAGTAATTTGATTATAATGCTCGCAGGGCATTTAGAACAGTAGATATAGGGTTTTCGGTACTTTGTCTACAATGGTCTGATTATCTAGAATCCAACATGTCCCATATTTTTCCAGAGAGTTTCCGGTGGCTTAAGGCCGACCATGAACCCATTTATCAAATAGTTTCGTCTATCGTTACTTTTTTGGTTATGCGTAATGTTTTCTGCGGCTCAGCTAAGTTATAGATTCTGCAACATGTATAATAGGTATTGTGCCTTCATTTAACCAGACCAGCACTGCAAGGCTTTAGGAGTTGCAAAGGTCTTATGGTGGTATACACATCAAACACACAGCACGTTGCAGATTACATATAATGACAACTATTACAGATGAAACCATGCTCGCTCCGTTTCACCGTTCCTTGCGAGATACTAGTGAATATTGCCGCAGATTATGCATCAAACTTTAAACAGAACATTGTCGCAGATTGTGAATCAAGCTTTACATCTAGTGATTTCACAAACTGTGTAATAATGGTTTCAGCTATACCGGTCGTCACATGCTGTAACTGTGCTCATTTATCTGTGAATGGTGCATTTGGGCGGCACAAATTCTAACTATATTAATGCCAAACAATGGCTCATACTTATGAATACAGTTGAACGAGCGGAAGCAAAGCAAAAAATTTTGAATAAATTAACACCCAACCCAAACTCACATTACAAACTCCCCAAGCGACTGTACATTCTTCCGATGTTACTGACGCCTGATTGGCTTGACATTCTATACCTGAAAAAACTACGTAATACCTAAATACAAATAATGGCAATAATGGCATTCTCATTTTCGTGCAGAAACAATCAGCCACAATACGTACAGCATACAGTCGAGAAATCTAGTTCACAAACCCTTACCACTGCTACCAATTTAAAATTTTTATAAGCAAAATAAATAATAGTAAATTACCCGATTATCCACCACACCCCGAATATATATTTGAAAATATGGAGATATCTCTGCTGATACTTAGCAATAAATAGCTTCTATTTTTTATAAACAAAAAACTAAGGAAAAATCCCGTCATATTCGAAAACATAACAATTTGTTACGGTGAACATTTTTAATAATCTATTTTAATATCTTTCCGTAACTTTTTCGTCAAACATTAGCTCCTACCGCGCACTCAATTCTTAGCAACGGACAAATTACAGTTATTTAAAAAATTAAACATTAAGATTGCTCACACAAATCCATAATGTGATTTCTGCAAATGGCACAGTTGTCCACTACGATATCTAAAAATAACGACATTTTAACACTTTAGAGTAACGAAGAATTTCATGACAAAAATTTATCATAACACCACAAAAATAATGGTGTTGTTGCAGTTTCTGACAGAAACTGAATAGCATTTATGTTAGCTATAACGCCTGAAGCATCTAAAAACAATATTCACGCATCAGAATGAACGAAATTGCTTCAATGCGCAAAGGAAGATTAAACTGCTTGAATGGTCCTGAACAGTTTGATGAAGACACCATTTTATAGTAAATACTCTTACACAAGATAAATTCTCTGTAGTAGCGTGGATGCTCTCACTACACTTTCTTTATTTGTCCAGCGAACAGGGTTTTAGTTTTGGGAGTGTCGACAGTGTCATCGCAGTTCCTTTTATTAGGTGAGCAAAGACACATTTTTATAACTGGAAAAAAAACTATTTTGGCTCTATTTGACCAGGACAGTTCGGTACCACAAATTGAAGTAGAACCTCGCTGTGAACTCGAGGAAGATAAGGAGAACCAATACTTAGGTAGCAAAAAAATTTAGCTCATTCAAAAACGCATTCTACAGCTGCGAAAACTCTCGAAATAAAATTCTAAATAGTCGCTGCGCCTCTAGCGCCGGATTTTTGACGTCGAAGTTAATATTATTGAATTTCTATTGTTAGCGTTGTTTTCGTCGAGGTTGGAAATAAATCACTGAAGGAGTCATGAGTATTAGCAGTGGGTTTAGCAGATTTTAACGAGTTTCGTAGTGAGTAAGCGGAACCGAAATTTGTCGGAACCGGCACTGCAAATTGATGGACTTATAAGTTCAAACGGTTAAACACGTTGGCTTCATCGTTTGGGCATGTCGTTACCACTGTTACGTGCTGTAAGATGCGACAAATGCTAAAAATATGAAATATTGATATTTCATCAATTACTAGTAAATTGTGGGCTACATGGATGAATAGATTATTGGGGTAGCTGGATATGACGAATGCAACTATATATGCGTTTATCGAGAGTAGTCGACGAAACGGCAGACGAAACAGCGAGACATGTATTTGAAGAATGCGAAAATCTGGCTCAATACAGAATCTCAGCGAATCTCAACAAAAACCTTATAACAACGCTTTACGAAGAACCAAAGACAGCACTGCGATTCATCCGGATGATCGGCCTTATGCACGATCAATGACCCCACTGGTCAACCACCTGAAGAAAGAAGAAGATCGAAAGCAGTAATTCTACAAGAACTAGGCCCAACAGCGCATAGATTTTCCTTAAAATTGTAATTTTCTTGAAAGAAATGATTTATAAATTTCTAATAAATATCCATCTAGTGTTGTGTTAACATGAACAGTTCCTGTGTGATCACAGAAAAATCTTACTGGAAGTAACCGCAATTTTTCTACAAACCTGCACAACGAAACCAAAGATTCTAGCCGTTTCCAAAAATTTTTTAAAACCTCGGAGTTAGCTACCGCCAGTCTACGAAAAAGCTTATTATGAACACGCGTGTAACATTGCAAAGTGTATAATTTTTCGACGCATCTTCATGCCCCCACTTAGTAAGTGAACACCATCTTTTACACACTTGTGAGAAGAAACCACCATTACTTGTTAATATGGGCTGTGGATATATTATTGCATTTCTGCGTCTTTAATGAAGGCTCCGAAACATCATGCTACGCGTATACTATGGCCTTTCTACGCCTCTAAATGGAGTTCATGGAGGAGCTCAAAGTAGAACTTCAAAATTATCAAAATGGCTAGACTAGGCACACTCAGGCCCGTTTCCCTGAACAGATGAATTTCTGGTGCCATACAATTCTCTGCAATTTAGAATACTCGAAATTGCTATATTTTGTAGTCTTACAAGCATTGTGGAAACAGGTAAAGTCACATTTGGCAGTAGTTAATTGTCCCCAGTTACTAAGTAGAATCCTTTATGATGTGGCATAAGCAATGACATAGGCATAGGTAACAAATTCTAGGCTACGGTGTACTTCAAACTGGCCTGTCCACAGCAAAGGGGGTGGAGGCGCAGAACCCCCACTTTCCAAATACCACATATCCTTCCCCCACTAGACCGAAACCCACATGTTCAACTAAATCCAAAAATTTTTATGACACAAAACCCGTGTTTTTGTAAGCAAAATGTTTTTGACACTAATTATCCCTATTTCTAACCCTAAAAGTTCGTTTAAAGCCTGAAAATACTTGTACGACAGTAATAATACATGAAAATATGTTAATATTAAGCATTTTTCGCAAAGTTTATCCCCCACTTTGAATTTCCCCAGAGAATGAACATGGAGGTCCCGACGTTCCCCACTTATCGAAAAGCTGTGGACAGGCCAGAATATTAAAATGTTAGTGTTTGACGGACGGGCGTTATATCTCAGTACCTTATATAAACTGTTTTGTATATGGCGAGAAATAATTATTGGAAAGTAAAAAGCTAATCAAACCTGAGCCGCACACAACAAGCAGAATATATATTTTGTTTTTATGTTATGCAAACATCACCAAAAATATTGTTGCGCTTATGATTTATTTTATAAGCTAAGTTTGATCGTGGTAATTAAAACTTTCATTACAAATTTCGCCATTCAGATATAAAGAAGACGTGAAACTAGAACTTCGATTCCGGCAAAAACTAGACGGAACAGGAAACCGAATTTGGCCCGAACTGGAATTATGGCGACTCTCTGCTTTTCAGGAGCGCAGGTCGCCAAAAGGAGTCCCAGTCGGGCAAATAGAGACCGTCCCACCAACCTCATACACTAATTCGGAATCCAGGTTAGATAATGAGACAAATTTTTCTGTCAACAGCCACAGCTTTAATACGCTATATTAATTCGAAAAAAAAGAAATTTTCGAAAGCAGAACACTAAAATATTAGACCTGTGTACCATTAGGAGTGAGTTTACTTTAGGTGCGTACACCTGGGTTGTTCTTTTGTAAAGCCTGGACATCAAAGCGATGAACGCGCACAAATCACGATTTTTCCCTTGTGCACACGAACAGATTTGGAACTAATAGGTGCTATTCGCTACCATTATTTTGCTATTTACCACATTAATTGCTGAAGGGGTGAACGTAAAAATGCGACTACTCATCGCGTTTCTTCGTATATTGTAATATATAGGTAGAGTGCGAGCATAACTGTCCGACTGGGTATGCCATTTGATGAACGTGGACAAACGTGCGAAATGAAGAAATATGCGGGTACGCAGATTCTCAGGGTCCCCGCGGGATTTCGACAATTTTTTCCATGTTTTCCCTGCAGCTCCTGTAAAAATTCAACTTGGACATATGAACACACAAAGGATATATCGCCTAAAATCATATGTATAAGCTGAAAATTATAGCGTTTCAGACAATATATTAGTGTGAGAACTAAAACATTAAAATTATATTAAATTAGTTATATATTGCAGAAGGTGCGACATTGCTGCAGCATGAAATCGGAGAAATGAGGGTCCTTGGTCTGAAATAAAAGAATAAAAAAATCACAAATTTCCAAAAATATTTCAAAAAGCAACCCATTTGCAAAAAATCCCAAAATTTTTCCCTGAAGACGTCAAAATTTTCCATGTTTTCCCTGCAAAATTCGATAATTTCCCTGTTTTCCATATTTTCCCTGTCGAGCGGGGACCCTGACAGGGTCCCCGCGGGATCTCAACAATTTTTTTCCCTGTTTTCAAATTTCCCCATTTTTTCCCTGTTTTCCCTGCAGCTCCTGTAAAAATTCAACTTGGACATATGAACACACAAAGGATATATCGCCTAAAATCATATGTATAAGCTGAAAATTATAGCGGTTCAGACAATATATTAGTGTGAAAAATAAAACATTAAAATTATATTAAATTTAGTTATATATTGCAGAAGGTGCGACATTGCTGCAGCATGAAATCGGAGAAATGAGGGTATTTGGTCTGAAATAAAAGAATAAAAAATCACAAATTTCCAAAAATATCTCAAAAAGCAACCCATTTCCAAAAAATCCCAAAATTTTTCCCTGCAGATGTCAAAATTTTCCCTGTTTTCCCTGCAAAAATCGATAATTTCCCTGTTTTCCATATTTTCCCTGTCGAGCGGGGACCCTGGCAATATATATTTTGCTTTATAATATCACATTTTCACGCAGCAGGCAACATATCACTTTCCGCACTGAAAACACACCACACAAATACGCTTTCCTTTCATCATATTCAGCACCCGTTCTAGCATTCCAGGTACAACTAAAATGAAAAAATACCAAAATTTGACCATTTTATTTCAAAATTTAACATTTTTTGCAGGAACGGCTTACGCAGTGTACAACAAGTATACAAATGTGCTTAGTGGGTTTAGTAACCATATTGGCCGTTTACTCAAACAGAGCAATAAAATCAGAGTCAAAATTCTGAGAAATTTCATTTTTCATATGTTTTCAAACATAGGCTTTATAGATCGAACTCCGCTGTCAAAAGAATCATAGAATAGCAAAGTTGTAGCTCTCGACGAAAGGGTTTAGCCATTCTACTATCCGATGCCTATGACAAGAGTTACAACCAGGGATCGACCGGTATACCGGTACCGGGGTACCGGTAAAAAACTGCCGGTACCGGTACTAAAATTTCTACTATCTTACGGATAAGAACAGCGACAATGTTTAGTTGCAAATCAAGTGACTCATTTGTTATCATTTGTTGACATGTATACGTATTTATTTCTAATTCCTTCATGCATGAGTAAACTTAAGCTGCGCCCCTTACCATCCTCTTTTGACAAAAGCGATTACCATTCAGTTGTACACTGAACACAAATTTCATTTTTGCGTTAAGGAACATAAATTAGTCCGGTTCATATTCCATACATTATAATTTGAAAATGTTCGCGAACACACTGGTGTTAAAGTACAGGGACCGAATTGCATTCGCTAATGGCGTTATGGAACAGAAAAATGTCGAAATTGGATACGGCTGTTGAAATTAGAGTTTTGTTCGCTAACAACTTTTTGTATATGGTGTCAAAAGAGGATGGTTGGGGGCGCATCTTAAGTTTACTCTTGCATCACTCGAATTTTGAACACGTTTGAAGATGAATATTTGGAACAGAGCGTTGTAGCAGTAAATGATGTTTTTGTTCGAATGTTTTGATTTTTGTTTTTACTTAGGTGACGTCATTGAGTTGTAGCGGTAGTGTATTATATAGCACACTATCGTTTTGAATGCTGACGGAGGGTGGTTTGAAGCTGATTGCGGTAGCAGGATGGTTCTCAAGAGCAGCTGGCATATTTGGGTGGGGGTATGCAATAGTGTAGCGGAGGATAATTTAGTTGCTGATTGCGATACAATGTCGGGAGCATTGAAAATAAAACTTATGAATATCTACGTGTTATCTTTTTCACCAGAAACACACATATATCAGAGTATAACTAAACGAGCGAAACTTTTTTGGCAGACAATTTGGGTACCCGTACCGGTACCGGTTTACCGGTATTTTTTCAGTACCGGTACCGGTACCGGTCGATCCCTGGTTACAACCTAAATTACTGGCGGATTCCTAATGATCAAATTAAAAGTTTAAAATTGTGGGTTTTGTCCGATTTAAAAAACAAATAATTTGATTAGCTATCTACAAAACAAGGTACATATTAGATTCTTTTATGTGTCGAATGCCAAAAAACTCGAAACTCCATCAATATATAGCAATGATTTATGCACGACACAGATAAAAGATATTGCACAGTTGCGAGCTACATCAGAAAACTCCGTTCGCTATTTTTCAATTAATAAAAAACATACCCCATGCCCACAACGCAACCGCATTCCACTGAAATAAAAAATATAAATATTGCAATAAGCAAATAGGGAGATAATACAGAATTTTCGTTGTAATGACACCCCTATTTGGAACGTCAGCACTGCAGGCCGTGAAAAAAGCAGTATATATATTCTACACCATACATTATTTTTGAAACCTTAATATGGTAACTAGATAACGATTTTGGCCAGAAATTGACAACAAACCAGAAACCTTCCAAAATATTTACATTTGCTTAACTTGAATCCCACACGCTCCTTGTATATGTTCAATATAAAACCATAAAATTGATTGTTGATAAACCCCGGCAGAAAAAAAACTACTTCGCATCTAAGTTTCGTATTGGTTACAAGCACCTATATTTAAAAACAGCTTTTCAAATCACCAGTTTTAAATACGATAAGATTGAAATATACACCAGCAGAATGGTAGATGGACGGCGTTTACGAAACTGTCAATTCATAGAACATCAATGTAGCACGGATACCCAGGAACCAAAAGCAAATTTATACTGAAACAGTATTTTAGTTTTGGATTAACCTTAAATTTATAAAAAAACCTGTTTTCAAAATTCAGCGCAAGCGTTGCCTCTGTGATACAGTATGTATATATTGGCTACAGGAAGACAAAAGTTCCAATTTGAAGGAACACATTAATTGGAATACAATATTAGGTATCTCATACTCAAAAGGCAAGTGGAAAATAAGTTTGTAACATTATATATAACCGGTAGTTTTCACTACTACAACGTAATATGCAGCAACAGTATTTGTTACGAGCAATATTGACGAACACATGCGGCTAATTTAATATTATGTGAAAGAAAACCATGATGGCTGAAAAAATATTGGTAAAATCTTTATTAATATAATAGATACTAAGATTCATAATTGCAATTGCGGAAACCATCGCAATATGTTTTCATTTAAGCCCAACGTAATAAGTTCCGGGATGCTAAAAACAAAATCATTAGACGATCGACTAGTCGTAGATTTTGTAATATTGCGGCTGGGAAATATACGATGCGACCTTGTAAAATGTGGAAACATTATAATACTGACCGAAATTTCATGTGTACTAGGGGGAATTTCTTCTATTTAAACTTGGTACTAACAATTACTTAAATATTTCCGGGGTACGGCTAACTGGTTTCCAACAAGGCGCTGTCACCAAAACATTGAGCGTCTTGTCAATTTCACATGGCGTTTCAACACCCTAACATTCAAGTATGCACGAGGGATTTGGGTGACCGGCTGGGCGGTACAGACGTTGGCTGTGAAAGAGGACCGCGAAAGAGAGCTCATTAACAAAAAGACTAATGATATATTGTGAAAATTTTTACACACGAATGGTATTTAAATGTATAAAGATGAACTTCCGAAACCGACGATATAGGTTTACAATTTGCGGCTTCGCGTTAAAATATAGCCATAATTTGTCCTTAAACTAAAACAGTTCTGATAAGCTACCAATTTGGGCTGCTAAACTACAAAGTGTTTTCCATCGTGTATCCTGGACAGCTAGACTCGCAGGCAAAAATTTGGACAAAAATGATATTAAAATGTAAAACGACAAACTTCCAAAATCGACCATTTGGGTTTACAGTTTGCGGGTTCTAATGATTATGTCAACAAAACTAGATGGAGCTGCTGACAACTCAGAAAGCCGCTGTTTGTGTTCAATTTCAACTTGGTGAACTTGATAACCTTAGCACTCTATGAATTCCGTAGAAGTAAGTCAGAACTTCAAACTTGAAAATTGCGCCAATTTTAACCATATCTGAGTATATTACATTCCTGCAAATTTGTCTAACACAATTGCAATTATATATGTCTTAGAGCTAATTGTAATTTTTGTAAATTAGTACTAAATTTAAGTACGTAGCATCTTTTAACGCGTCCATGAACCGCGTTCCTGTTACACAATTATTGTGCTTACAGTGCTTAATATCAGGAATGTTATCAAGGTTTTTCTCGATTATAGGTTTACAAAATCGAGCCTTTCAGTAATTTTCTTTCATAACCGAAAAAACCAATATTTCCAAGACACCCACGGCATAAAAACACCATCTGCACTTCTAATAACGCGCAGCGAGGAGAAATGGAGCTAAACGGTTGCAATAGACTCAATCTTTGATGTGTATATTTTCTATTATGCATGTCTAACAGGAATGCGTAGTGAACATCGAAGTTTGCCGTGCTGGCAGACAGCGAAAACCAAGCTCACGTCATGTTCGATCAAATATCTGAGGCAACTGAGAAAAAATTTTAGCTTCGTGAACTCCTTCTAGTATTACTGAAGTATATTAAATGCACTGCATAGACTTACATGACCGAGCTCAGGTTCTGTTTGAAATTGGAAGTTCCGATTGCCTAATATATATGTAAATGTGTGTGGCATGGTAAAACAGGGCTAAATGAAAACGGTCATATATAGCATTGCGGTAAAAAAAAACCACGTCAATTTTGACGGAAATAAAAACCACTATATAAAAAAATGGTAAAATAAGGCATATGTCGATGTTGTGCAGTAGGCGTGTTTTTGGGACCATTTTGGACTTCCATGACCGTTTTCGACCATTTGCAGCCAACATAATGACTGAGCTGTCCGATTCATTTCCGCTGACCTTATCACTGTCTAGGTGCCCTCTGAGATAGCAGAGTCTCGTGGCCTATAAATTGACCCGTGAAAAAGAAATCTGTTTGATTGCCGCACTTTGAAAGATGGCACAGTCTGTAGTTATAGCAGCTGAAAAAGCTTTGCACTATTGTTAGTAGAATGTGATAAGCCAGCATCAAACTCTCAAGTTAAAAAAAAGCCAAAGTGGCGGAAAAATAAACCAGAATTTCAGAAAAGTTCCAGAGGTCGAATTTCTTGCCGAAAATTATTCTGTTAACTGTATCGCATGGTAAAGTGCTATATTAATGTTTTGCTATTATTTTAGCTATTAATATGGGTGGTGGTAGAAACTATCAGAAAAAAGTTAGGAATTATAGCGATAACGACATTAATAATGCTTTAAATGAAATTGAGTGCGGTGCTAAACTTTGTGCTGTGGCTAAACGATATGGAATTGGCCGCCAAGTGCTGCGCGCTCGTTTGTCAGTGCGGAAAGGCGATCGCGACCCTGTGGGCACATCTGGTCGTCATACTGTTCTCACTGAGACTGAGGAAATAGATCTTGCCAACTGCATTGTGGAGAGCGGTAACTTTGGATTCCCACCGAGCCGAAAACAAATCCGCAAAATTGTAGCCGAATACGCGGAAATAAAGGAGATTCAAAACCCAAAGTACGATGCTTCTTCGCCATCTAAGTCTAATATCAAAGAAAGAAATGAGAAAAGAAATGGACATCAGAAAAGAGAAATGGACGCACAGCCGTCGTCCAGTACTGGTGGATTGCAGTCGCCTGGAGACGTCCCAAAGAATACACCACCTGGAGCAGCACCTGGGGGCCAATGGATTTATATTCCAGCCGATTCACCAGCTCTTAGCAACCTTGCCGCATTAAGCCCCAGCTCAAGCAGCACTATATCGCCTCCAACTCCACTTCAGACACTATGGATGTCAAAAATTGGCTCCAAGACGCCAACTGGTGCCAAAAAGCGGCAAAAGCGAGTGAAGATGGACGGCTGCATCATTACTGATGAAGCTATTGCAGCAGCTTCAAAAGCCGTGGAGGCGACCGCGTCCAAGAAGGTTCGGAGGACTCCTGCAATTCACGACGCTCCGTCGAGGCGCAAGCGAAAGCGCGCAGCAGATGATGATAGCAGTGAAAGCGAGAGTGAATTTGAGGACGAAAATGACAGTGATGATAGCAGCGGAAGTAATGGCAGTGGTAGTGGGGAAAATAACGACGATAACGAAGAGATTGGAGACAAGGTGGATACTTTGGAGATCGAAAAGCAGAAAATGGTCGCCACACTAAAAGCAACTCGAGAAGCTATGGTAAAGAAGCCAGACGATTACATCAGCAAATACTACGCAGTTGCTTACGATCGCACCTGGTACTTGGGTCGGTTGAAGTCCATCGATGATGGTATCAACGCAACCTTTGAGTTTTATCGTTACGTCAGCGATAATCGTTTCACCCGAAAACCGGAAGATGAAGAAACTGTCCACCTTCGTTACGTCTACTATGGTCCCATTGTGCCGGCAGTCGTCAAAGGCGGGATACAGATAACAGGCGTGGAAAAGCAGGAAATGAGCCGCAGATATAACCGTATGCGGCTTCTTTCCCTATGCTAAGCATGCTATTAATTTAAACAATGTTAATTAAACAATTAGTATTAGTTAATAAATATATAAATTTAAACAGTAATATCAATAATATATTGAGTTAAATATATCGTATATATAATATAGATAGCAAAGTATAGATTTACATAATTAGATAATTTTACTAAGCTGATAGCAGTGACATTTTGTGTAAATATGTTTCCCGGCAACTATATCGCCACATCTACAGAATTATATTTTGAACTCATGACTATGCATATCCATTTTTTCGTCACACTTCGGCATCAAAGCTGCAGTCATCATACGGACTTACCTGTCTCACATCTGTGTATCACATCTCATCGCAACATTTTTATTGCTGCAGCCCGATGCTGTTAATTTACCGCCACTTCGGAATATCAGGACAGTGAAAAACAACTCACGTGAAGTCCAGTTGGAGCTGATGCGGACATTGATGATGTAAGTGTAGTATAATATCATTACCTATTTTTTATTATTGAGCTCATAGGAATGCTTTAGGCTCTAAGAGCGCTGGTAGCGTCCAAAAAACCATATTTTCACGGTTTAAAATGATTTTTTGGAAAATGGTTATTTTTTCCGACGTTTGGTTTTTTCTTCCGACATTTGGTTTATTTTTCCGATCACTTTGGCCGCTCGTAGCGCTCTTCACGGAAGGCGTGGCGCGGAGAATTTTATATCGTGATACATGTCTGGAAGCAGCCTCCTTCACATTTACGTAGATCAGTGATATGATTGTACTGTGACCATATATATACACAAAACATATTTGCTGGCTTTTTTTTCACGCAGCACTATACAGGCCGTAACAGCTAATATTGAGCACTATAAACATATTAACTTTGTAAACTTTACAACAATACATAACGCTTAAAATTCGTACACAATATGCTCTTTCCAGAAAGGTAGGGACTATAATTTGTAAGGTTAGTTATGAACATCCATTTGTAAACTACGTATAGCAACGCAAAAGCTGTTAGAAAATATCAAAAGTACACAATGTAGTATATATGTATCATTATTACCATAATTCTGCATCAGCTCGTGAGAATTTCTCCAGGTAAGCAAATAATTCTACCACTGAACAAGTATATACACATAGCCTTGTCAGTATGAAAACAATGAATTTGTCATTAATTTAATTAGACGGATATAAAAATCTTAAGCGCGGCATTACACTTGTATGGGAAGCTATAGGGCTTCTGTGCACTTCATATTTATAAATAGCATAATTCTAGCTCTCCTAACCTTTTTTACTTCAAATCGTTTCTTATCACTTCTACCAGAAGACGCAGCAACTGTCTCTGGTTTATCCACTTCCATTTAACACTTGAAATATTACAAATTTTAAGTAAAGATCTGAAACAAATGCCAACAGAAGTTTCGAAGATGATTTCCAACACAGAGTTGAGCTCATTTGAGCTGTAAATTTAATTGCAGAACATGTTGACGTAATGAAACTTAACTTGTTAGCCCTTTTTCCAGAGTAACAACTTTAGAGTCAACTGATCTGGACGAGGCTTCGTCATTGTGCACGGAATTTTCTGAGCTTTTGAAAGTAGATCGTACATATATAACCATTGGTTGGGGAAATTTGAACTTTTAAAAACGATAGGGATGACAACGCTGGAAAAAGTGTGACATACGTAAATATGTTAATCGATGATGTATATATATAGCGGCACCTGATCTGGTTTTGCAATTGTCCCAGCGGTAACACAACGGCATTTGTCCACGCCTAGTGCAGTATTTAATTCCCTCATGTTTTAGTCATAGTTCTGCAAAGCAGCTTAGCTCAGGACAGGCTTAATGATAGACCAATAGTGTCTTCGAATCGGCTTAGCCTTAGTGACAGATAAGATAGTATCCACGAATCGGCTCACTTTAGCCCAGGCTTAGTGACAAATGGGGCAGTACGACGAACACAGCTAAACATAATGAATATCATCTTATAAAATAAACAGAAAATCAGCCATGTTGTTTGAATAGTTGAACAAATATTCCCGCTTATTTGAATACATGGAGTCAAATTTTTCTGCAAACTGAAACCAATAACACCCATATAGCAAGAGCGGTTACAGAGATATTGCAACTTCGGTGTAATTTAGGTGCCATGGGTGGATTAAAAACATGTTTTGACTAAATTCAACCCTGAAGCGTTAATAAAAGCAATAGCAATGTGATGATACTTATAAACAAGGGAAATTGCTCTACCAAATGAGTCCAAAAACGCCTTACAGCGGTTGCGGAAATATTGTCGTTTTTGTGTACTGTAGGTTTCATGGAACCCATTTGAAAGCCCCTTTCGACTCGAACTGTAGCAAAGCATTATAAACAATTTTATAGAGCCTTAGTTTTCTTATAAAAAATGCCCCAACTTGATTCAGACTGAGACCAATAACACCGATATAGCAAGAGTGGTTCCAGAGATATGGCAATTTCGGTGTAATTTAGGTACCATGGTGGATTGAAAGACCCGTTAAATGTAACCCTGAAGCGTTAATAAAAGCAATAGAAATGTGATGGTACTTATATACAAGGGGAAATTGCCCTACCAAATGAGTCCAAAAACCCCTTACAGCGGTTGCGGAAATATTGCCGTTTTTTGTGTACTGTAGGTTTCATGGAACCCATTTAGAAACTCCTTTTGATTCAAATTGTAGCAAAGCATTATAAACAATTTTATAGAGCCTTAGTTGTTTTACCAAAAGTGCCCAACTTGCTTCAGACTGAGACAAATAACACCCATATAGCAAGAGTGATTACAGAGATATGGCAATTTCGGTGTAATTTAGGTACCATGGGTGGATTGAAAGACCCGTTTTGACCAAACATAACCCTGAAGCGATAATAAAAGCAATAGCAATATGATGATACATATATACAGGCAGAAACTGCTCTATCAAATGAGGCTAAAAACCCCTTAGCAGCGGTTGCGGAAATATTACCGTTTTCGTGTACTATATGTTTCATGGAACCCATTAAAAACTCCTTCTGACTCAAACTGTAGCAAAGCATTATAAATAATTTTATAGAGCCTTAGTTGTTTTACAGAAAGTGCCCTACTTGATTCAGATATATACACCAATTGTCAAGATGCAATAAATACCACGATTTTTCGGCTTTTTCGCGACTAGATCCGAATCAATTTGGCCCGTAATTTCGGAGGAAGATGTTGGAATTGAGGTTCCCGCAAAATAAAAACATATATATACATTTCAAGTGAGCTAACGCGTGAATCAATCAACTAAGGCAAAGCTAGGGTACGCGCGTCACCCTAAAACCGGATAAAGGATTTTGCCAGATTATCCGGCTAGTCAATGAATCTTCTCACCGTTTTCAGCAACACTGGCTGTTTTCGCAACCCCGATAGCAAAATTATACGCAAACATTCCGATCGCTTCGCTGCAAAAACCATTTTTGACCCAACCCCGCAGCGTAAATAAGGAGGATAAGCACAAACCATTTGCAGCTACATAGACGAGGAATTGCTCTATAAAATAACACCAAAAGCGACTATTCATCTAGAGTGGTTGTGGAGATATTTACCACTTTCGTGTATTTTGGATCATCTGCCCCATTAGTACGCGTTTTGACACCAATCCTATATACTAAGAAAACCGCATAGCAAAGCATTATACAAAGTCTTAGAGACGCTTTCTCGCTGTACAAAATTAACCAAACTTCGCTGAGATATTTACACGGGTTGTCGATATATAACGTGATTTTTGGGTCCTTTTGGAACCGACACGAGCCTTTTTGACTCTGCTTTTCGGGTGGAAAGAGGTTGGAATCTGTCTTCGCGCCTAAACAACAGTCACAATAAGAGATTTCATGTCTCAAATGAGCTATCGCATCAATCAATCCGCCCGGCGAAAGTTAAGTTATGTGCGTCACCCTAAAACCCTATAACGGATTTTATCAAATTTCACCACTATCTGGCGAGTCAATGGTCACACCGTTTACAGTAAAACTACATGTTTTCACAACCCTTCGTCTTCAAACTCCTGTTACTAGGCCCCAATTAAGAATTGGATACTGTTAACATATTTTTCGCTTATAACTAGGCGTAGGAGCTTGAAGACGAAGGGATTTGAAAAACGACCGGCTGAAAAGTTGGGTAGGGGTGGGATTCAAACCCATAACCTGCCGCCCTCTAATTCGCTCTAGAAGGCGCTCTATCAACTGAGCTATTCCTGCCCGACTTCACGACAGACACATATTCTGCAGCTATTTAACGGTGTTATTTTTTACGTCTTTGAATGGGGGTAGGGGTGGACTACGATTTATTATGGCGGCTAACTGATTACTAAATAGGGACAGGATTCCTCACTCGAAGATGTGTGATCCGTACGCGTGGCCAATAGTATGCTGGTGGGGAATTGTAATGTCTTTTCTTGGCGCGCGTGCATTTTATTTCTCGTGCCTTACACTATTTGGCGTTGCGGCGTGACTACTTCGATTTGCTCGGTAATAATTCCGATATTGAGTCAACACAGCCAAGGTTATAATATTTATTCAAAGTTAGTATAATACGCAACTATTTATTACACACCGGTTTGGTTCCTATTATTTAACACACCACTATTTAAGCCACGTATGCATTGCCACTATAGATAATGTTTTCCACGTAAGCCTTGCCGAGTACAAGTTATTTTGCCACTCAGTTGTAAAACACTGTTAGATTTTGGTTTAGACTCGATCAGTTGCACTTTGCTTTTTGTTGAACGAGCCTCACGATTTTCTCGGTTTCAGGTTTGAGCGCACAATTATTCTGAGTAATTTATCTAATACTTGAGCTTAGAGTATATATTAGTAATTCCTCTTGCGAGGTTCGTACGAGATCGCCGGACGGCTGGATCCGCACATTTATTAAGTAACTTAACCTCTTCCCTAGGTTTACACTAATAGTTCCTTATAATTTTTTCTTATGAGGTTCGTACCGAACATTCTGGACGGCTAGGCCAGTACGTTTATTTGAGTACCTTACCCTACGGTCTTAGAATTACGCTAGTTACTGACCTTATGTTAACGTTCCCATATCTGGACGGCTTGATAGGCGCGTGTTATTTCCCATACTATTAAGGTTAGTTACGCCCGTTCGTTAGTTTTAAATGGGAAATTAATAAGGATGGAGTAAGGTAAATTAATAAGATAATAAGTACCAATTTATTTGTGTAGTACGGCTTTGGCTCAACGTTATTTATTGCAAAGTTGGGTTAGATTTTTGGGCCCTCCTTGGGTTGGGGGGGAATCAGGGAAGGGGCCCACCATCTTTTCAGGTATAGCCCCCATAGTCTCTGGACCCCCAATCATCTCTCACCCCAAAACCGATCCCTTCGAGATCAGGGTCACCCCTTTTCGATATGCTGATTCAACATTCTTTTATTTTCGGATTTTTGGGGGATATGGAGGCTTTTCTGGCAATTTTTTCCTAAAGCTTCGCTTTAAGATTCTTAAGATTCTTCCCCCCTAACCTCCCGGGGGGTAATTTTTTCCGCTCTTTCCAATGGAGAAGGTTTCAGGGCTCTATCTCTTAAGGGGCTTCAGCAAGGGGCCCTAATTTCAAGGGTCGGAATTTTTTTAAAAATGTGGATTTTGGGTTTTTTTACATTTTTACCATAACTTTTTATTGGATGGACCGATTTGGCTCAAGTTTATAATAGAAGATCCCATGCGCTATCGAACGGTGTATGGGACGAATCCGTAGGTAGTCAGGGTAACGACATATGGAGCCCGATACTGGCAATGAAAGCGAAAACTGATATTTTTAAATGAAATTCTTATGCGTTTAAATGGATGGATTTTTGGCATTGGTCATATCGTGATTAGGTTTAGTGGGAGAACAGCTTAGTACGGGGGGTCCGGGGGGCGGAGCGCCCCGGCTTAGGCTTAGTCTAAGGCTCAGGCTTAGTCTAAGACTTAGGCTTAGGCTTGGTCTAACATTTACATTGCAACGTAAATTATAACAACTTACAATTAAAAAGGATGTTGATCGCGAATTTGGCCCACTACAGCTCCGAGGATGTTGTGGGAGAAACGGCGGCGTCACTGAAACTCGATCAAAGTACGGTGGAACAATGTGTCGGGTATGCCTTGTCGACGCCTCATAAAGTTCTTAAGGGTTCCCCAGAGGCCATCGATGTTCTGGGTATGGGCATGGACGTTGTCTGTGTTAACGAACTGGCGGTTGTGATGATTGACCGTTGCATGAAGATATGGCTGCGGATGGGGTAAGCGACGGAGACCTTGGACATCTCGTGGAGCTCAGTAGTTCGAAAATGGTTTTTCAGCCATAACTAGCTAAAGAGTGAAAATATGATAAATAAGCACGGCTGAATTTGTGTCGTCATTCTTCGTGTATCTATGCTACTTATGTCTATTTTGCTCATAAAAATTTTTTCTCGATAAATTAGTACTGAGGGCAAAATTTGAAAAATTTCAAAGTTGTTGGAATATGGTCAAATTTGGTACCGTTGAACTCGCCTCGTCGAGCTGAGTCGAATGGTACCAAAATCATCGCTGTACGACGATTCCCTGATTCCCCCCCAACCCAAGGAGTGCCGTATGTTACTATGGTTGCTATCACCAATACTAGATGCACATTCGCCAACCTTCATCCATACGGTCCAATAAGCTTCAAAATCAGAATAAAATTCGTAAAAAGCCAAAATCCGTGAAATTGAGCTTTAAAATTCGAATTCACCCTTTATCTATTAGCAAGGTAAGGCGATGTTAAATATTAAACAATATAAAGAAAAACCATAAAGAATATCTCCTCATGTGATGACCAAGTCAAAAACTAACAAATAGTCGACAATTAAATGGATAAATCTGAACGGGTCGCGAGAACAGCGTGGGCGTCTCACCCAACTCTACCAAATCTCAGCTAAGCCTAAACTTAGAAAACTAAAGAGAAGCTAACACATGTTAGCTATTAACTCAAATTGATGCTAATTATGCAAATTAGCATTAAAACAAAATAAAACGCGAAAACAAAACAAAATAAAACCCACGGACGCAGAAAGGAGGGAGGGGTAGAATAAATGAAATTGTGCTCGACCCGGGGTTTTTAGGAAATTTTGGGGGATTTGGAACGGTTTTGGACCGGACACCCACTGGTAGCCTAGTCAACCCCTAACAAATGGCATCAATAAATAAACATCCATGTTATATAGCTATGTAATTAGAATGTGAATTAAACTTACGGAAACTTAAACTTAACTTAAAATACGGAAATTTTCGACTAAGTTTGAGTGATGTTTATTTGAATTTGTTTAATTTATCCAAGAACGATGTTCGCGGCGTGAAAAATTCTAGATGGAATGAAGAATTACTTACCGAACAGCATTTGTAATCAAAAGGAAAACTCACTGCCCTACTGATATGGGAAGCTTGAACCGCGCGCTTACCTATTTAATAGATATTATCGGTAATCGGAGCGCAAGTTCGTCACCGAAGTCTATGGGTAAGGTACAGCAAGTAGTACCCGTCTTAGCTTACAACAAATTTTTGAACGCCGTTTCCGTAGTGTTTATTCGCTATTTGGCCTTTGCCCTACAATCGTTCTCAGAAAATGCCATTACAGGTCGTTTACTTACAAGTGTTATTAATACGAAGTTAGGAAAGCATAAGTAGCGGTATCCACACCGTTAAATAAAACCGTAATCACGTTCTGAGGTCAAAAGGCAGAAAATTTTGAGATCACGTAATCCAATGGAAATCTATGCTCGTATTATAATTCGGTACACTCAACGAGCCGCGATATTTGCCCCGTGTGGCAACGCTGGATGCAGTAAAGCGCGATCAAAAAAGCAACCAATTCATAGAAGGTCTATACAATACTCAATGATAATTATAGGAAATGGAGGCTTACTGTACACAAATCTACTGTTTTATTAGTGTTTCTCAATACTGGTAAACTTGAGGAATGTCGGGCGATCGGTCACTTTTATACTTTGATTCCAGGTAAATGGAACACGTTCGCTGGCACGACCGACAGTGAACGTTCATGTGTTGCTCGATGCAATTTTGGAATGACACCTTCGCTCGTCCGAACGTGTCTGTATTTCCTTTTTTATAATCAGAACGTGCCGATTCATGGGGTCATCTTCCATTAAGCGAAGTCGGAGACTTAGGAAAGCGGTCTAACATAATTTATGCTCAATTACTCAACGATGTTGTCGTTGTGTATTTGTTCTTTGTCTCACCTGTTGCGCAAAGGTGCAATGTTTTATTTTGTTTTTATCTGTCCTATTGCGTAACTTTTTTGCTGGTATGCCTATTTGCGAACTTGTCAGGCTTGTCGACAACGGTATAGAATACATTATGATGACCGAATAAAGACATTGATTTTGGTCACTCGCCTCGTTTTCTGGACGAGCGATCTCGGCAGCAGCGCCAACGCACCTATTTGGTGTAACATTCTGTGCTCATTTTTGAACGGTATCCCAGAAGAGGGGTGCCTATCTTATCTTGGCTTTAAATCAAAAGCCTCACTCGTGATTTAGCAATGTTTACAGACATAGCTTCAGTTGAGAGAATTCGGCCAAGAAGCTGATAGATGATTTTAGGACTGCAAAGAAGTTTGTTTTTTAGAAATTCATCTGTTACCAAAGCCTAGGCATTATTCATCAAAGTGTTACGGATCGGCTTAATCAAGAACCCCCCATGTGGAAGTTTTGTCACCCCTGGGTTTCTCTGTCATCCATTATATGGGATCTTGAATACCACGGTGTATTTGATGATATTTTAAGATAGTATACATAGGTAGTGCAGGGCCGAAAATAGTATGGTGTATTAGTGTACACCATGAAATTTAAATTATATAATTAAAATTATTTACACTAATTATATATTGTGTTTTGAGGATGGTGTCCTTGAGGGGGTCTTTTGTAACGTAAACGCCGCATAATACTGCCGTAGAGACCAAGGGGCCTTATTTGCTCAGTATTTGTACTTTAAGCTCTGCACCAACTTTGTATTCTAATAAATCCTCAGGTCGTGCTAAAGGCTAGTAGAAAATAGTTGCTAGAAAAGTTGTCATACATATTTAGAAGCTGAGTCGCGACAGACATTTAATTCAAGGTGGGTTAGGATGTGAATTTTTCGTTTTGTTAAAATCTATCATTGATCATCAGTGGGGCCTTGGATAAGCTGGAAATACTTTGCTTTACTTGATTCTGGCATGGTCATTTTATTTCAGTGCCATGTTAGACATAGTATAAAGTGTAGTTCGACATAGTTAGGCTTAGTAAGCGTTTGCATTTGTGAGCTGCCAGAACTTCAAAGTGACTATCATAATTTTTGTGCGGAACTCCGTTAATACATTAAACTCCAGTTTCTGTAACAAATTTAGGATTGTCTGACATTGCTGATCGAGGTATAAATATTTTTAGCTGTTAAATTGCAGACTAAACGACGCTAGTTCAATCTGTAAATCGTGCCTGTTCTATTTTAGACGGAGCATTCGACTGATATTAATGTTTAATTCTTCTCAATTCATTATTGCGTCATTGCAACCACAGGCACAAGCAATATTTCCTACAGCTGGATATTAATTGTTTAACAGGGCTTTGGGACGGAATTTGGATTCCCGAAGGGCCATCCTTCAGCCTATTTCTTGCGTTTAGTGCGGTAAGGAAAATGGAGTGTATGACTGGCTTGCTGGGATTAGCATATATGCAAATATTTTAACTTGATTTTCGCAATTTTTCTAATCGCTTACTTACGCTTTGCGTTCTATACGCACAAGCTGCGTTATAACTTTTCCTGTTTTGTAGTTCCTATTGGCAATCCCATCTACCCACCCAAATATTTTCTTTTAGTGTCTTTCAGAATTGCTCATGTGGATCACTTAGTTTCCACAATTAACTTAGCAAACGGACAATCTGTATATACGTATTTTTCTTGATGCTATGGTGCTTTCCATTGCATTGCAATCCTTGAAAGCGTATCTCATGTATGAGCTGCAATACACTGCTTGGCATAATTCGGTGGCGATAGATGATTTTCCATTCAAAGTCAACTTTGTTGCTCCTTTATTTGTTTGTTCCAAAGTTCTTTCGGCTTCCTCTACTCGTGTATATTCATCACTCAGTCGTATTGTAGCTGCATTAAATTGGACTAATGAATTTTTAGGACATTCGGCTACATTATCACGAGATGTGATTTTTTGTCGTTTTGTTACTTCCATTAAGCCTATGTTAGTAAAGCTAGTCCTTAAGAAATCTACGATCACTTGCGTTGCGTTTGTTTGTTAGGTACAGCAAAACTGACAAGATGCGGTATGAGACAAGACAATATGTGGTGAACTCTGCCACAGTTGAAGCGTGTTGTCTTATGCGTTGCTTTCAGAAATATCTTAGGATAATGAAAAAGTTTAACTATATAAACGGACAGTACGTTTTCCAGTTACCGAGATTTAGTAAAGCAAACAATATGCTCTATCCAACAAGAAGGGCTGTGTCTTACGATTGCATAATTAAAATGATTAAACATGTAGCCTCGAAAATCGGTTTGGATCCTTTTCAGCTTGTTACTCACAGCCTTCGTGCTGATGCGGCCACATCTGCAGTTGCAAAAAAGTTTTCGGATTGTCTGTCAAATCTTCAATGGCGTTGGAAATCTTGTACAGCGCGAAACATATATTATATTCAGGAATTATTGGAATCTCGATTAAAGTAGTCTAATTAATTTTTATCTTGACCATTTTAGAATTGTTCGCGAATCAAAGTTTAGTCGAAGACGGCTATTTTCTGTGAATGGCATTATGTTTTGATGCTGAATTTTTGTTATAACATAACTTTGGGACAGCTTCTATTTTATGTGTTTAAATAAAGCATTGCATTGCATCTTCCAGATTTGTATATTCTTCTCTCCGGGCTGTCATAAACGAATTTTGCGTAGTGCAGGGGTTAAATAATTATAATTTATGCTTTTGGTTCGCGAGAGATAAAAAATTAGTTTGCAACGACAATATTTCTATATAACGGCGCGCAAATTAGTAAATCTCGTCAATATTGATTAATAAATTTGAGCCTGGCGTTTTCTTAACTCTATTAATCAAAAGTGTTCAAAGGCTGAATTTGGATTCAAAATATCCTCCCCATGTTCTGGGTTTTGAGTCCGCACCTTAGCAAAGCTTAATTTTAGTTTATTCGGCACAGACTTAAATTTTGCGAACTTTTTGATGCATATTTTGTTTATTCTTTTATAGTTTTTTTTGCTTATCAACCTTGGTAAACCTAATAAATGGGCAGAGATTCTTACTAAATTTGGGTTTTGGTCATTTTATCTGTGGTACGACGACCACTCTAAGGCTCTAAGATCTAAGCATTAAAACTCATTAAAGTTTGAACGACTGGCTCGTCAATTGGATTCCGACTGTGAAAGATGTTGTACAACAATGAGTGTCCGTAGACGGAGGACAAAACATTTTTTCTCAGCACTTAACTCATATATTTATGATCTAAAAGTACCTGTTCGGATTTCCTAACCCTAGACTCTATTTCTATAACAGGATTGATTCCCGATCTTCATGCCTTGGCGTTTATCTTGATTCTAAAGTACCCCTTACCGTTATCATCAACTCGATGAGTTTGTTACAGGCCTACATTCGGGAATTCGACCTGGGAGGACGTTAACTTGGAGACGTTGCAAAGCAGCCTCTTAGATTGGGAACAGTCTAGTACCACATGAGTCGCGGAATCATCAATTTGAATGGGTCCCTTTCGAAAATGTCGCTAAGTTGCTCAAGGTTAAACCTAATAGTCCTGTAGCGTCTCGATTCGATAGGGTGCATCTCGCTGCAACACCTAGAACATAGTTGCAACCGGGTCAGCAACATATCACACCGTGACCCGGTCGGACATGTGACCCTTTGACCATGTGACTATTGTCCGTATTTGTCACGGCAGTTCCGTGATACGGCGACGCTAAGCTAAACATAAACTATTTTGCATGAAGGGCTTGAACGATGAATCAGATGCACATATTGTATTCGTTTGTGAATATAAAACTTGTTATAGTTCGATAATCAGCAAAATATTACAGCAACAACCGTCTTCTAGATAAAAGTACTACTGCCGATTTTACTAATATAATATTCGAACATGCGCTAATTTGCATAATTTTTTTTATCAAATCTCCATGTAAAAGCTGTGGCTGGTGGCGGAGATTATCTTCATGTTTTTAGCGTTTGTTCTATGGTATTGCTGTGATTTCTGGAGTGAGTGAAGCCGAATTCGGTACATGGTCCTTCGAACAACCGAACTACAACATTGTAAGTTCTACCTGGGAATACCTTTTAATATAGTTTTTTTTCAATCAAATAAGCGGTTTGTTTGATCAGTTTCTGGTCAAATAATTTGAACAGTGGGGTTCAAATCAACGACTTATTGATTGAAATAATTTTGTACTTTGCCGGTTTGTTTGGTCAGTTTCCGACCAAAAAATTTGAACAGTGGGGTTCAAATCATTGATTTATTAATCGACGTAATTTAATATTTTCGTATAATATGTCAGCAAAGCAACGTCGCTAAGGTTTGCGTATGTGTGTGGTACGCGAACTTGATAAAATAGGCCCTATGTTGTCTGGGGATTCAATTGCGTCTATTGAGCAGTTGAAAGTTAGTGTTCTAAAACTAGTTAGCTACAAGTCAGATCTTGATATTGCTGACAATAAGGTTCTGCTTGAACTTGAAGATAATGCTGAGGTTGAAAAAGAAATAGTGGCTACAGCTAATTATAACGACAATATAGTAGATACAATTGCTAAAGTTAATGTTGTTATTGCATCTCATGATGAGATGAATGCACAGTCAGTTAGGCCAACCTCGCAAACAAATTTGGCTACAAAAGCGCCATCCGTACGGTTGCCTAAACTTGAAATTCTTCCGTTTTCGGGAGAACCACTTGAATTTCAATCGTTTTGGGATAGTTTTGAGAGTTCGATACATAGTAATACCGCGTTTTCAGCCATCGATAAATTTAATTATCTGAAAGGATTGCTCAGTGGGGAGGCCCTCAGCGCTGTAGAAGGGTACAGACTGACAGCTGACAATTACATAGCCGTTGTGAATATGCTGAAAGATCGGTTCGGTGATAAGCAAACAGCTGTGTTTGCACATTTCGAAGCAATGCTTGCTTTGCCGAAAGCTTCACATGGAACGTCGGATTTGCAGTCGATTGCGGATGCCTGCGAACGACATATACGCAGTCTTGGTGCTCTCGGCCTTGCCGAGGACACCTTTGGACAGGTGTTTACGCCTATTATGTTGTCCAAACTACCGAAATATGTGAAGATCGAGCTTCATCGACGAAACGGTTCGCGATCATGGAATCTTTCAAACTTGCGCGAATGGTTAAAAGATGAAATACGAGCTCGTGATTTGGGTGAACGGTCGTTTGGTGATCCTACAAACCAGGCAAATAATCAATACCCTTCCGACGGTTCAACAAAGAAGGGAAATGTGGCTGATTCATCGCGCCATGGGTCGGCGAATAAAAAGCAACCGACATCTACAGCAGCGTTGGTTTCCAACACTGCTACGCGCCAAATCAAATGCGCGTTCTGTTCTGGAGCACACTATTCGGATCAATGTATGCAGTATCCCAATGTCAAGAGCCGAAGAGCACAAATTCACAATCGCTGCTTTGTATGTTTGGGTAGTGGTCATCGAGCTAAGGAGTGCAAACGAAAAATTCCATGTGTGCACTGCAAGAAGCATGGCCACCACCGAAGCTTATGCTTCACAAAGTTTCCCGAAAACAAGAGTGAAGATACAAAAACCTCTGATTCTGGTGTCAGTCAATCCGCAACAGTGGCAGTGCAAACAGCGGTCAAGCCGATAGCATGCCCCAACAAAACGCAGACGATTTTACAAACTGCATTGTCAAATCTTGTTGGTCCAAATGGTGCAATCGCTACTGGTAGGCTACTGTTTGACACAGCTAGCTCTCGAACTTTCATCACCGAAACAAAGCGTCGCGAGCTCAACCTGCCGGTTGTAAGTCAAGATTTGGTGTCTGTGGCAGGTTTTCAATGTACGAAACGGAAAACAAGCAGATTTCCTATCGTTAATCTGGCAGTCACCTGCGCGGATGGTTCTTTACAAAATATTGTTGCAAGCGTCGTACCTTCTATTTCGTGTCCAATTCAAAAAATCCCGGTTGATTTTAATAAATACCCGCGGTTGAAAGAGCTCAGTTTGTCAGAGCCCATAGTATCCCAACCAGAGCTTGCGGTTATTGATGTTTTAGTAGGACTTGACTACTACTATAATTTTATTGGAACAGAACGTATAGAAGTTCCAAATGGGCCTTTACTTCTGGCCTCCCGACTTGGTTATATTGCTACTGGCAAAGTTACTACAAAAACCACAGGCCCAGAAACAATCGCCATCATGCTTTTGAACCAAGGCTTGGGTGTTCAAGATTTAACGGTACCAGTAGAGCGTTTTTGGTCTTTAGAAGATATAGGGATATCTGAGACAGTCAGGGATGTTCCTGGCGATGATGAAGCAATTGATTTTCACACCAAAACGCTAGTGCAATCTCCTGACGGTCGATATCAGTCACGCTGGCCCTGGAAGTTATTTCACGACGATCTTCCTGATAATTTTAAAGTTGCCTACGGTCGACTACAGTCGCTTCTTCGACAATTATCTCATAAACCGGCGGTCAGAGAAGCCTACAGCAAAATAATCGAAGATCAAAGCTCCAAAGGCATCATTGAAATTGCACCAGATTTGCAGCAAAAGTCGAAGGTGTATTATATGCCTCATCATTGTGTAATCACACCAAGCAAGGCTACAACGAAACTGCGGGTGGTCTACGACGCATCTTCAAAGTCACGAAAAGATGTTCCGAGCTTAAACGATTGTCTTCACCGGGGTCCAGTGTTACTGAAAGACATGTGTGGCTTGTTGCTCCGATTTCGGATGCAACCAATTGGTCTGGTAAGTGACATTGAAAAGGCATTTTTGCAGATTGGTCTCCAGGAAAACGATCGCGATGTCACTCGATTTTTGTGGGTACGAGATACCTCCAAGCCACCAGAAGGGGACAACCTCATCATATATCGTTTTTGCCGAGTGCCGTTTGGTGTCATCTCAAGCCCATTTGTACTGGCCAATACAGTTGCTCAGCATTTGATAAAACAAGGCGGCGATGTGGCAACTAAGATATTGAATGATCATTATGTCGATAATGTCATCACCGGTGAATGTGATGTTGTAGCTGCAACAGCACATTACAAAGCAGCTAAAAATATTTTTGCCAACGCACACATGAACCTGCGGGAGTGGTATACTAACTGCAAAGAAGTTATGAAAACGTTTGCTGCGGGTGATCAGGGCTTGCTTCAAGAACCTACGGTTAGGGCTAGTATGGAACATTGATAGGGATACATTGCGATGTAACTTCTCCGATGGCGATACTAGTGAGATCACAAAGAGAAGTGTTTTGAAATGAGTAGCCAAAGTGTTCGATCCTCTTGGATGGATTAGTCCTGTTACTCTCCAAGGGAAGCTATTTGTTCAAGACCTGTGGAAGATGGGACTATCTTGGGACGAAAAGATTCCAGAAGACGCTTCACAGCAGTGGAGTAGAATCAAAAGCAGTTTTAAAGCAATACCTCAAATCGAAGTCCCACGTTTTGCAGCAAATATGATGTGCGGTGATGTTCAATTGCACGTGTTTGTAGATGCTTCAATAAAAGCGTGCGCAGCAGTTGTCTATGCAAGGCTCGAAACATCTAACTCAGTTTGTTGTTGCCATTTGCTGGCATCAAAAACTCGACTAGCGCCTATCAAGATCCAGCAAACCATTCCACGACTTGAATTGGTTGCTGTAATTATTGGCGTTCGTCTGCTCAGTTTTGTCGAACAACAGATTTCGATTGCAATTTCTCGTCGTATTGTTTGGAGCGACTCACAATGTGTGCTTCATTGGATCCAACGATCACAAGTATCGTCCAAATTTGTTGAAAACAGGCTACAGGAACTCCGCAAATATAGCAACCTTTGTTTTAGATTTGTACCGTCTTCCGACAATCCGGCAGATCTTCCGTCGCGAGGATGTAGTGTGACAGATTTATCTGACAATTCAACTTGGTGGAATGGGCCATCATGGTTAGCTACGTCGGACAAGAGCTGGCCAGACAATCTAAAGGACGACTCCGCTTCTATTGTTGAAGGAGAACTATTGATAAATGAAGCAAACAGCGAAGCGTCAGATACTGATTGCGTAATCGACGTAAACAGGTTTTCGTCATTACTACGATTGATACGGTGTGTAGCATTTGTTTTCCGGTTCGTTAAAAACTCTCGCATGACTACATCTAATCGCCAGTTGGGTTTCCTGCAAGCTACCGAGTTGGAAACAGCACGGAAATTTTTAATTCAACAGACACAGCGACAATTCTTTCCTGAGTTGACGAACTTCAACGGATCTGTGTGGCCCAAAGGCATTGGACGACAACTCAAACTATTTCGCGATTGCGATGGCATTCTTCGTTGTCTCGGGAGGATTGAGCATTCTGATCTATCATATGATGCTAAATATCCTATCCTGTTGCCAAAGGCTGGTCAATTCACACGGCTCGTAGTACAGAGCTGTCACGTGAAGTTGCTTCATGCAGGTGTGACCCACACGCTCGCTTCAATACGCCAAACATATTGGATCATTCATGGGCGGAGCGTGGTTCGACAAGTTATTCATCGGTGCCAGACTTGCAAACGGTTCGAAGGGGGTCCGTTTCAAGGGCCGTCTATTCCACCACTGCCGTCTTCTCGCGTGAAAGAAGCGCCACCATTTTCCAATTGTGGCTTGGACTATTTAGGCCCGTTGTTTGTCAAAAATGGGGATGGCAGTACCCGTAAAGTTTGGGTGTGTTTGTTCACGTGCATGGTGATCCGAGCGGTGTATTTGGAAGTGCTTGACGACCTCACAACAGAAGAGTTTCTTCTTTGTTTTCGCCGTTTCATTGCGCTTTACGGGGCTCCGTCATTAATGGTTTCGGACAATGCCACACAGTTCCATAGCGCGGACAAGGTTCTGCAAAAGCTATGGCGTGATACTCTAACCAGTGGTGAAGTCCAAGACTTTGTTTCCTCCCATGGTATAGAGTGGGAGTTCATTGTTGAGCTGGCACCCTGGATGGGTGGGTTCTACGAGAGGTTGGTAGGGCTCGTAAAACGTGCTCTCAAGAAATCATTGCAATGCTCTACTGTTACTTGTACCGAGCTTCGCACAGTGATTAGTGAAATCGCGGGTGTGGTTAACTCTCGACCTCTCGTATATGTTGGTTCTGAAAATGAGTCAATCACCCTCACTCCTCAACATTTTTTAACGAAGGGAGTTGCAACAACATGGTCGAGTTGCTCCGATGACATAATTTTCAAATTGCGTCGTCTTCAGCAGATACCTTGGTGTCCAAGTGGCGTCGCTTACAGGCGGTCACAGATCGGTTCTGGCAAATTTGGCGAAGCCAATACTTGCTAAGCTTACGTGAATATTCCGCTAGCAGAAGTCGCAGAGCTACGGAAAACGTTTCTCCTGCAAACGGCGATGTGGTGTTGATAAAAGACAACAAGGTTTCACGATCTATGTGGAAACTGGGCAAAGTCGTTGCTCTACACAAAAGTCATGATGACAACATTCGTTCTGTGATGTTTTTTTTTTTTTTTTTTTTTTTTTTTTAATTTTTTTTTTTTTCTAAAATTATATATATTTTATTTTTTTTTTTTTTTTTATTGTTTTTTAATTTTTTTTTGTTTTTTTTTTTTTTTTGGTTTTTTTGTTGTTTTTTTTTTTTTTTTGTGTTTTTGTTTTTGGGTTTTTTTGTTTACTCTTAGTTTGCCATCAGGTAAACGCTTAAAACGACCCGTTAAACTATTGTATCCAATTGAAATAGATTCACACTCAATTGATACAAACATTGATTGTCAACTGCCATCATCTACGCGTCGTCCGCGTCGTTTTGCGGCAGGAAGAGCTCGGCAGTTATGGAGGGAACATCTAAAACGAGGTTCTGATTCAGAATCTGGTTAGGAATATTGTTTCTACCTTTCATTGGGATATCTGTGTCACCTACTTACTTTACTTACACTATTTTTTAATTTTAGATCCCAATGAATCAAAGGGTGTTTGTCGGAGGTACTTCTGTGGACCAGAATAGTCACGAACAAACTTTATCACGATTTTACAAATACAATTTTCTCAGTGTCTGTGGCGAGACTGTTACATCAATTGAACAAGCTCGATGGTACGTCACCCTTAAAGCCAGTGGCAAAGACCGGCTTGCTGTTCGACTTCTGACTGAGTCTTCAGTGCTCTCCCAGCCGTCATCAATTTATAATTGGGTCGAAATCAACAATGGTTTGACAGCATCGTTAGTGACCCGTGGCGAAGACATCTATGCTCATGTGCTAATTGATCAACTCCAACAACCCAACAGCGAGTTTCGAGCACAATTCATGGAATTGCTCTTCGACCTCAATGGGAAACAACCGGAGTTTGTCGTTTGCTCTGGTAGCTTCGAGCTAGTTTGGTCCTGTGGACTTCGGAAAAACCGCATCACAGACGAGTCTCGTTTTCCTGGGTTCAATCTTTATGGAAAGGACCTACAAACGGCATTCAAATACGTTGTGCAGACGTACGAGCCAATGTTTTCTTTACGCGACTTGATCGGGCTGACAGATTCGCCAGTCGACCTTGGGTTTCCGTTTCGGAAATCTGTTCTGATTTTATCAGATTCTATTTTTCGCAATGTCAACCATGTCGAATGTGGTATGATTATTTCAATTTCTGGTGGCGTCGTTTCAACTTTGGTGACTGCCGCCTACAACATCGACGTCAGCCAATATGGCATTGTTATCGTGAATTGTGGTGTCAACATCGCTCGACAATCAGCCATATATCAAGAACGAGAATTCGGCAGGTTACAACAATTCATTAACGAACTCAAACTGTTGTCGCCATCTCCGCACATTTTGTTCAGTGGTGCCGTGCCTTTGCCTGGTGCAGCTGGATTGAACGCTACAACAACATCGTCGCCGACATTATGGAATCCAACAATATGCCGTTCATCAATTGGACCGCCAACAGGGGTGCACCATTCATCGAAAACGGCGAGTTCAACAGCGAGTATTTGCGAATGACAAACGCCGATGGCTTTCATCTAGGTCCTTCTGGTATTCGACATATGTGGTCTGTGTTTTGCGATCACATTCCGCGCCTTCGCGGCATCAATTACACTATGTCAACTGAAAGATACGATCGCCCGAAACGACCACACAAACGACGAGGTCAAAATGACAAGGGTCGAATTTGTCGGCGGGAGTGTCACGGCAGTTCCGTGATACGGCGACGCTAAGCTAAACATAAACTATTTTGCATGAAGGGCTTGAACGATGAATCAGATGCACATATTGTATTCGTTTGTGAATATAAAACTTGTTATAGTTCGATAATCAGCAAAATATTACAGCAACAACCGTCTTCTAGATAAAAGTACTACTGCTGATTTTACTAATATAATATTCGAACATGCGCTAATTTGCATAATTTTTTTTATCAAATCTCCATGTAAAAGCTGTGGCTGGTGGCGGAGATTATCTTCATGTTTTTAGCGTTTGTTCTATGGTTTTGCTGTGATTTCTGGAGTGAGTGAAGCCGAATTCGGTACAGTATTACATTCTTGACATACATTGATAAATGTATGAAGTAGATAAAAATTCAGTTACTTTAAACCAAATTAAACATCACAATTCAGTTATTGAAAATATATTTTACATACTGAAGTTATAAAATCAGGCAGTCAAGGAAATTAACTGATGCTTAATTGCTTTATTAACCAGCAGCTGAGCTTCCGCCGAGGTAGGCGCAAGGCGAGAAACTACGCTCTGATTAAGTATACTCAAAAAATAGGAACACCGGATCACAAATGGGTCAGGGGTCTGACCCGGTCGACACAGTGACCCAGTCTGACGCGGTTGCAACTCGGACTTACGACACTAAGTAATACTTAGTGGTAAATATAATTCGAAAAGAATGTATCAGCCTGACGTTTGCACTCACAAAACTCAGCTCGTGCATAATTTTATATAATTTACAAACGTGAAAGCGCTAAAACAAATTGTAGCAGAAATTTCACAAAATATTCGTGTCTAAATATAAGTAATGGAAACGATAAATTTCACGATGAATGAAAAATTAAAAAAAACAACAACACGTTTTGCTGTTTCAGTAAGTCACTGAAAAAGAACAGAAAATAATTGGTTTGTCATTTAAAAGCACATATCGATTGTTCCTCAATAGCAATTTTATTCATCAGTGTTGTTTCCCGAATTTCACATTCCATATCTAGATTAGAATACATATTCTCTATTTTATATTGAAGGTTGGTTTATAAAATTTTACAATTATTTATATATTTCATTTTGAAATTTGTTCCTGATTCCGCGTTGTTTATTTTATATTGTGTTTACAGCCGTCATCAAGGCAGCAGATACGATTTGAAAAGTGGGGGAACCAGTCCCTCTGTCCCCTCTTATCTGCGGGCATGGCCGTCATGTTGATGCATCGTATTCACACTGCTCTCAAAGAGTTTGATTACAAGGTTATGCTGCATCGCACAGTCCACTATGGTTGATTTTAGTTCGCTGCACTCCGTACCAGGCGAAAGTTTCCTATACCAAACTTGTGTCGTAGCCACCATATCTTAACCCGGTAAAGGTGGGGAATTAAATTTAACACTATTTAATTTTCGGAAAACATTGTATATATGTCATTACACGGTTTTACGAAGCGCTGCGAGTAATGACACTCTAGTTTTAATAGGGAGTTGCGGGTTCCCCACGTAAGACATCACTAACCTCATAAAACATTTCCGGGCAAGAGAAGGTTCACTCATTGAATGGGTACTAAATACTTGTATTTTCTTAAGAACCAAACAAATATAATTGTACTTACTATTGCTAATACATTTCTGTCAACTCTCACACCTGTTTCCGAGTTTGATAAATTAAATATAAATATAGGAATAGAATAGTATAGAAATAAATCATGATACATTTTGAATTTCTAGGCTAGGTGTAAGACGATCCGCAGGGCTTAAATTTGCCCCAAAACGAGGTGCTCAGCATCACAAGTCTGCAATTGTACAAGCTAGTTTTCAAACTTAGAGCCGCTATCTTCTGCTTATACCATAGGTGTAAAAGCTTCGTCGACTCAGATACCATAGTTAAACTTTGGGCACGTTTACTCTTCAATTGAGTGTATTTGCAGACAGATTCGATTTGCATAAAAATGCGCATTCCCGCAAAAATTCGGCCTGAATATAGCGGAAATCAAATTCAAGGTTTAATACCGAATATATATACATATAATATGTAGATAATTATTTTTTGAAAAACGTATTATATATACACAAAAATGTCATAATGTAAAGCTCTTTAGTTGTTTGGGCCCTCAAAATATTAAGCGACAGAATATTTCTGGACTCAATTTCCACTGTTATAATTTCAGTTCGAGCAATTTCATTACGAAATTTTTATTCCGGTGTCCAATATCCAATACTGCCTGTGATATCCAGGTAGAATATCAGTTACGGCTTTGTTAGTTATTTCTAGATTTAACAATAGTTTCCTTTTTACACATTCTCCCTGAACGGCATATCCTCTAAATCCAAGTGACTTCAACAGTGTTACAAATAAAAAAGCAATGGAGTATTACAAAAGCCTCATCATAATGCCTCAATATCAATAATAGTGCAACTTTCGGTGGAACCCGTGTAGTTTGGAAACTTTTCGATATAAACCTCAACTGTCGATTGCGAAAAAAATTTGGCAAAGATCGGTGGAAAAATGACGTCCATTAAGAAAAATTTTGAGTCCCAAAAAATTTACCCCTCTGGCGACACCCCAACGAAACGCATTCCTTCCTCTATTCCCCAAAGCAGCCGCTATCACCGTCCTGCCCTGGGCTTCTTACCTCATGCGCGTATGGTGTTTACATATTGTCCAACCAGAATTCTGTTAAGGAAAGATGACTACCAACGTGGATCCCGAATGAATGACACCATGACACCACCGTAGATCATGTACACCACCGAAACCATGAGTTGCTTAGTAAAAACAATATATATATATATGTATATGATTATGCAGCGGCGCAGACCGATGCTCAAATACGGATGTTTTCGCAAAGAATAGCAGCTATAAAAGTCCGTAGACCGCCCGTCTTGCTGCACCCGGCTAGAATGCAGTACGGATATGTTGTGTTCTTTGGTGTAGCACCAACTCAACTTTTATATCAACGCTGACGGTGCTACTTGTTGCCTTTCCATTTTTGTTGCGCGGCCGTGGTGTCTATCTTAACCATTTAAACTATGAATTAATGCGTATGTCGTATAATGATGGATATACTTTTTGAGGCGACAGTGAATTGAACCTGGATCTTTGCGCTATGAGCCTCATACACTAAAATCGATGACATTTAAAACCTGTTGCTTTGCTCCTTCAGCAACTTCGCAAAGCCAGCGAATAACAACGCAGGTGCAAACGTAACCGCCATGAGAAGCTCGGTTGGTACGTCGTTTCACAATATACGCTGCTGCGATTGTGAAACGTTACGGACTAAAGGCCTAATCCTGCGATGAGTTATATTTTGATTTATCATTTCGTGCATAAATAAATGCGTATTTCCTCAAGCATACACGTTTGCCACAGCGGTGATTTAATTTGGATGTTTTGCCTGCGAGCCTCAGACACTAGCCGCTGTTCGATTTAGGTGTTGTTCCACAGATTCTAAGTTCACGTCGCAAAGCGACGGAATCACAACGAACTTGCAGCCGTGCAAGCGCACGGTGCATGGCAAACACGGTAAGCACACCGCTTAGCAGTGTACGCTGTTGCCATCATGTAAAGTCTGTGCACTAATGCAGGATTCATCTTACAATATTCATGAAAATCAGATCTGCTGCCTTCCTGTGGGCAAGACCCTACAGAGTACAAACTGTGTCGGTCACACCGACACTATATCTCAAAATACGTGTTATTGCAACCACTCTGCAAATTCGATTTATATTACAGCTTGCCACTTACCGCCGTTTGTTTCTGTGATGTCACGGAATAATACGATCTTAAAAACCACACTGTTTCATGGTTTCGAAGAGTCCTGCAAATAGGAGTCGCAAACACGGTGTCCGTTGCGACACCTAGAAAGTGCAAGAGAACCAAATAGGATCACAGACATATTTTTAGTTGCATGAAAAGAGGTATTCTACATCGATGAAACGGGTTAAAACAAAATATTCCACAGTGGAACTAGTGCTGCATTCTTTTTAAACTAGTTTCCAAATGATGGGGACATTATAACGTGAATCCCAATCTTCCATAATGTTTTGCACGTGTTCGATGTAAATACATAGGTATAGATAAGTCTAAAACGCACAAATACACAACAAAGATCACAAAGATTACACACTGCAAAACTGTAGAAATCCGATTTTGTCACAGCAGGGAACAGTGCTGCTTATTGTAGATATTTGAAAATATAGACGATCATCATAAAAAGACGCATTTCGTTTTTAAGAATTCGTTTTTTAATCAATTATAACTATGATTAGCTTAATTTACGACGTAAAAGAAATGATATTTTAAATTGTTCAAGCGGAAGCGGAATGATCGATCGATTATATTACTATGTTTTATATACGTTGTTTGTGACTACAACGAAAGATGTTCTGAGACAGTGATTTTATCTAGTTTACGTCACTAATGGTATTTTTCTCCACGATTCCAGTGAATGATTTAAACATTGTGATTCTAATCCATATAAAACATTATTATATTCACGCTGTTATATATGTAATAACCGGTGACGCAGCTGCATGGCGCAACTTCCTAACACCATGCCCATACGACCCCGGCTATCGTAACCTCAAGGGTGGACCGTGAATACTAAATTTTGAACCTATTCTTGGTCAGACCCAAGAAGCTACGGTAAATTTTGAACCTATTCTTGGTCAGACCCAAGAAGCTACGGAGCTTAGCAGGCCGCAGGCGCGCTTCACGGGGTGTGTTCGGACCCCGCCCGAAGGGTTGCGCACGTGTCTAGTATCGGGTATGATTTCTGAGGTCCCCCAGGGAGGCTAGCACCGACACCTGCTCGCAGGTCATGGAGCCTAGCCGCTATTCC
>JASANE010004034.1:0-18761 GCA_030248225.1 Trileptium ribeirensis | reverse complement strand
GCAGTGTAAGCGTTCAGAGAGTAGATTCAGCTTGATGTGGGTAGGAAAGTGCCAGTCAGGAGGATAACCCCTTTATGACTGATCGACATGCCTATGATATATGCTCGTAAGTATGCATTTAACTGATTTATTTTGATCCAGCGGCATTTTTGTTGGTCGTTAATGAGTAATTACGTTGCCGTAAATTGGGAATTGTTGTACAACATAAATTAGTTTTAATATATAATATATTATATAATAATTAGGAAACGGGAAAATAACTGCATAATTTGGATTAGGCGGATATTTTTTATTTAAATCCTTCAATATTACTATTATTTATTTCAAAATATGTATAAGGATTTCAAAATATGTTTCGGGACAATTGTTGTCTTGATAATAATTTATGTAATTGTACAATTGCGGGCGGATCAATCTTATAAGTTTTAACCACTGCTATTTATTATTGTTGCGTGGCGTAACTTCCTAATACCATGTCCATGCGACCCCGGCTATTGTAACCTCAAGGGTGGACCATATTTTTTGACAAATCTCTGATTTTCCTCGCTCAGACCCAAGAAGCTATGGAGCTTAGCAAGTCGCAGGCGCGTATCGCGAGTTGTGTTCGGACCCTGCCCGATTGGTTGCGCACGTGTCTAGTATTTGGTATGAGAGGTCCATCAGAGAGGCTGACGCTGACACCTCCTCACGTGCCATAGTGCCATGCCCTGTTTTTATCTCGATCTCACTCGGAAGTGTACTAGGACCAGTTCTGGCCCTAAGGGATCCCAGCTGCACCACCATATTTCTTGGTGTGATGTCCGGACAACACCGGCTTCCACGACTCCCCGGTGAACTGCCGGTTGACCTAAGGGAATCGCTTAGCTTAGCGAGCTGCCGGCGGGTTTACCAGGGTGTTCGGCAAGGCCCCTATAATAGCACACGTGTCCAGTGATACGAAAGTCCCCCTGAGGGAGGGTCAACCCCTAAACCTGCTAACAGGTATTAAGGCCGACCTGCCTTTCCCTCATTCCATACCAAGGTCCTAAATGATGGTGAGTTTCCATAATTTAAATCCTATACTGAGCCCGGGTCTTACGATATCCCTGATTAACCTAATACGGATCTTCTCGTTAAAATGACCCTAGAGAACTCCAATAGGTTGACCAAAACAGAGGGTTGATCATGAGTGTTCATAGGAAATCGAAGCTTGATCATGAGTCTTCATAGGAATCTCATAAATTGCCTATCCAAACAAAATAGCCTATTAGACGGTGCTCAGACCATTTGCCAGGTTCATTAGAGAGTTTTGCTAGCAGTTCCTAGAATTGTTTCATCGTTTTGACTTGCATTAAAATTTGCCTTCGCCTTGTACCACGGAGGGTCTGATCATTAGAAATGAAACCTATAATGAAATGCAAATTATTGCCTCAGCATGAACGGAACACTCTAACACTTTATTAATGCGTAGAAAAGAGGCATGGCATAAACACAAATGCATAACATTCACAAATTGTATAAAACATGGGTACCTCGCGGTGTACCTGAATGAACGTGACCCGTGATGTGAATTATATTGGCTTCATTCCCTTTTTGCTAGTGATCGAAACTGTCTCCCCACCCAATTTTAATTCTTCACTGAACATACCCGGTAATGGATACTTCCTACCACCCTTTAGAACGATTTTAATAATGGGTAGTTGGCTACTCTTCCAACACCGAGGCCTGATTACCATCTATTCAATCAAGATTGGAACTCTCGTCTACACTGCATTTCCTTTGTGGTCCGTCAGTTTAACGAAGTTGGAACCACCTGCGAATATCGTGAATTAAGATAAGCTTATTTCCGATTTTAATCGAAAAAGCATGCTGCACTGGGGCAGGAGGGGAAACGGTCGTCTACACTCCATTTCCTTTGTGGTCTGTCAGTTTAACGAAGTTGGAACCACCTGCGAATATCCTGAATTAAGATAAGCTTATTTCTGATTTTAATCGAAAAAGCATGCTGCACTGGGGCAGGAGGGGAAACGAGTAGTACTACCAAAAGCGGGAAGGCAATGCCGCCTCTCTTTAATTCAGGGCGACGTTGCTTGCCCTCGTGCGATTTTAGACCTATGCTTTTGACATGAAAATGAATCGCTCTAACGGGGATCCTACAGCGTCCACACGGTGTGGGAGTCCGCGTGTTATGATTTTGCTTAAGTTTGAAGATACGTTTTAGTTATAGATATGCTCATGAACTAGCTCGACTATGGGGCGCGGTCTCGCGTGGCATTGTTTGAACTTAGGCTAGCTTAACACGTCGCAGTCGACTCCAACTTGCGCTGCATTTTGATGTGGCGCCTCTCCCGGCATTACCATTGCGCATCTTGGTCCGCAGCCATTTTCAGTACCTGGGCTTGAAATGATCACTATCACGTTACTTGACTAAAGAGGCGAGGCTTGATTTGAGAGCCTAGTTAAATTGCTTTGAGGCACATTAAAATTTCTCTAATCCGCTAAAGCTAGCCTGAAACGGGGTTTAAGATACGTCACTCCCATCGGGGTGTCCGGATCCACCCGACGATAGTTATTAAAAGTTAAAAGCTGACGCGGTCCTCTACCGTCTCTATACGGCGTGGAGTACCCGTCCGAAATTTCCGGTTGTAGAACCCTACTCGTTGATGTGAAACACTCAGGGTAAAAGCTGGAATTTCGGCAGTTCTATTGGGATCTCTTCATTTATTATTCATGTAAAACTATCCTATAGCCTGACCTGCAAATGACCACGTCCGTTTTTACTACGTCACTTGTACCACTCTCTTGCTGACATGCCTTCTACTCGTCTGACCTGGAGCCATCCGCGTGTAACTGTCCTACAATATGAGTTAAACCTATGTTATCAACTCGAAAGCGTGTACAGGTATCCCCAACACAAGGATCGAAACAGGGTTTAACAATTTAAAGAGGAGGTTCGTAGTTTCCTAGCGTGCTCACCCGAGCTGTGGAGACCATAAACTATTTAATTTAAATCGATTGAGTCCCCAACAGCGTCTACACAGCGTGGAGAACTTGTTGTGAAGCGAGTGGTCAGTTATATGGCAACTAGAAATTTCAGGGAACAGAGCTCTAGATTTATAGGTAGCATTAGCGAACGATTCCTACCTGTACTTAAAATAAGTGTCTGCACACGTGGCTGCCTCCTGGTTTTTGCAATTGATGCCTTACCACTTCCCCGTGTGTGCTCTTTACTCTCCAAATCCCTATCCACATCACTTAATAATCATTTCCACCCATTGGGTCTTGAAAGCGAAATTTGCGACCCCATGCGTTTGGGAACCAGTTGAGAACAGAAAGACCCTGTAATCAATCTGAACGCGTTTTCGCAAATTTTGTCGGGGCTTGCACTTACGAGTACACGGAGCGTATGTCGGCCGCGCCAGCACCCGCAAGGTCAGCCCTTCCTAGATAATTTTGACCTCAAGAAAAAATCACCAGCAGAGACTCTGCATTGCGTTTACACAGAGAGAGGCCCTCCTGGGCAAAATCCAAAGCGAAACGAAACGTCACTACAATTGCAAAGCAAAAATCCAGGCTAAAATAAGGAAAACAGCACTGCGACAACCGCCAAAAGCGCGACACTCGTTTAGCGAGCAGAAGTCTCGACTGGCTCAGACGCTGCATCGGGCCCTTTCTATTTATACTACCCAGCCGCCCCTCTCTGACTAGCCCCTCTGATGTCCCAAACTTTCAAATTCCCATCGTCAAAATCATAAGGAACTACGTATGCAAGTATAAGCTCAATATTTATAAACAGCGCAGAAATATTTGTACAACGATGTATTAAACTTTAAGTAATATAAAAACAACATTGCTGATGATGGTCATTAGCGCACACTGTATCATCGGCTATAAATATGTGTCAGCGTATAAGCCCGCGGGCCACAACGACAACTTTGGCGAAAACAACCTAAACCTCGCGCTGGTAGGCGCGAGGCTTTTCAAAAGAAAATTTATACGGGGGCTCAGGGCGCTCGCTACTTCTCAAAAATTTAGGATGATTCTCACGATTGCGGACGAGCAAAAACGAGTAGGCTGCCGGGGCTGGGGTCAGATATACCTGGCTGGTCGCCTAGTGATATAATTTTAAGCTTAAGGTAAATAGGTGGCCTGTTAGAGGCCGTTTTGTGTGCAAAACACGATAAAATTTTGTATCCCAAGTGGGTTGGGCAGATCCTGGGCTGGTCCATGGGGGTGGGTGGGCCCCGGGTTTCGATGAACCAGTTAGGGTTAGACCCTGTGGAGACGCGGGGCTCCAAAAATTGGGGAGTTTTGGCTATATTGGTTGCCCTATGGAGACTTGAAACTTGGGTGGTTAAACGCCTAGTTAGGGGTCTGTAAGTACTTACGGGTAAGATAGAAGTTGACCCGAAGACGTTATTTTGAAGCCCTAGTGAGCCCCAAGGATAATGTCGTAGTCCCACTTTACCTAGAGATTTTAAGGAAGATCCGAAATTCCAAATTTCAAAAACCCCTTATAAACGATGTTATTTTCTGATTCGGTTCAATTTGTTTCACTTTAAAATGCCCGGAAAGACTACAAATATGATATAGGCGGCATTTTTACATTGCTGCTGCATGCTAGGATGGGTCTCCGAAATTTTAATTGCAACAAAATTTCCAGTTTTATATTTTTATGAGAGTTCCGCATAATGTCCCGACCCATCCTGACACGCAGTACAAAATACATTTAATGACATTCACTGATTATTAACACATCGATTAGTTGAACAACATGAGGCTTACGCACCGGATCGACCTTAGTGCACCGGATCAGTGAAACCGAAAATAAAATCGTCCATTGTCCCCAGCCTATCCGAGTGCGGAGCCGCTCCTCCACAATACCTTATTATAACATTACATATGATACCATGAGACGTCGTTTTGCGGCCGACCGGACACCTGTAGGTTGAGTCGACCGATTAGTTATTTCCCATGCGAAAATAATCATGCTCGCGCACGTTGGGCATCTGTAGCGTGATAACCGCAATAACCACGTATTAACATAACAAAGGTAAAAACACTGTTTATTGACAATTATAAATCGTACAATGTTCGGATCACGCTCCACCAGTATCGGGTCGCTAATTTAGTCGAAAATTTATCGGTTTTGTCCCTAACTTTTATGTGTTCCCCTAAAAGTTGGTATATGTTAAAATCCCTTGAAAATCTCGGGCTGTTACAGAAGTTGATTGAATCTGCTGTATAGGTTAGTATGGGTATGTATCGCTTAGCCATGTAAAACGACGATGGTGAACCAATTTCAAATTTGCCTCAATCTTGGCCTCTTTGGGCACTAATTAACTCAGTAAAAGTTTGACCAATGAGGCCTCACAGGGTACAGACGATTACTGAAAGTTTAATGTCGGACACCATTGCTTACGCGGGTGATTGGTCTTAAATTCAAATCTGATTATTCCTCGTGTTGATGTAATTTGATTGCATAAATTTGATGACTATCGGTGTTTAATAAATTTTCCACGACCATGTTATTATTCTAAGTTTCGATGGACCTTTTTTCGCTTTCCTTGTTGCTGGTTGAAATTAGTACTATAGACGAACGGCATATGTCAGAGCTTGAGATTTGCTCTCCTGAGGCACAGGCGGGGGACGCTGGTCGGTTGCACCGGACAAAATATTTAAAACGTATAACTGCTGCCAGAAGACGAATACTAAACCACGAATATCGATATTTTTTAGTTTATTGTAAAATATGAAAATATGTACAAGGATTTAGGCGTGCATGAAAAGGTATATTAACAGTAGTGCACAAAGAACAACAATACGGTAACGCAAGAGTACAACGAATGAACAATTTAGATAGCAATAATGAGGATAAACATGTGAACAAAAGACTCGTCATATTGAATATTGACGGAGATTGGGGTAACACTACACTCTCCCGATTTGTTAGGTTCGCGACGCTTAAATCAGTTCTTGCATACGAAAAGTAGACATATTAGAGCTTCCAGATGTATTCATTTTATGGTTCGCATGAGAGCTGGGAATCCATGATTTAGGGGTCGTACCAAATCGTGCCACCGGGTTTAATATCCTCTCTGAATACAGCGATATAGGAGGACAAGATGCACACAAAAAATGAACGAAGAGCAGGATAATTCTTATCAAACTATAAACGAAACGCAAAGTGCATGCCAGAAAATACGGATACGACGACGTTTATGGTACAATCATAGAGCATTACATTGTCAAACTGATCATTAATCGTGGAAGTTTACTCGACCTAAATTTCAGTATGATCTTAGCTTGCTAAAGAGATCTTTTTAAATTTGACAATTAACCAATTCGGAAATACCATTCCATAATATTCAACCAGCAATGTATGAGCTACAATTTCCCCCTAAGATTCGTTGCCGGGCAGCTATGTAGCAAATACGTTTGACAAGGCTAAGATAGTCCCGATTTAGAATGATTTGCAAACCAATTATAACCATTGATGATGTGTTGTTTGGTATCACGCGATTTTATAGTGTTTGACAAATCGTATGTTAGTGTGTTGTAATTGAACTGAACACACTCCTCGACAAGTAGAGTGGTATACTCTATGTCAGAGCCACAGAGGCGGAAATGGTGCGCTCCGGCATGCGGGAAGGGTAATTTCGCGACACAGAATCGAGCATAGTATTGTGTACGACAAAAGACAGCACGAGTGTCAAAGCTACTAGGATAGCACCATTCCAGTCTCTGTCTATTTTTTCTGTAGAGCATTCGCTCTGGCACGATCCTTTCTCCAGTTTGCACTCTCGGCAAATACATCTCTCCTAGCGATCAGTATGTCTAACGTTTCACAAGGACTAATTTAGACTGACCTTGAGCACGCATTGAAGCAAGGTGAGCGCGTCCAAGTTCTTTTCTTAGGATTTTATTCTGTACGTATCTACTACCTATGGAGTGATCATGAGACAACGTTAAAGTCATGTCTCGTCAGTTTAATATTTTACCTAGAATTTCAACCCCGAGTGTTCCACTGCATTTATCTCAACTCCGAGCGTATATTTACTCATTCGCCTTTTTCAGATCGTATTTTTGGACAGTCGGAGCTCGTATCCGAAACTAAAATTTCTTAGTGGATTTTACCTCTACCCTAGCCCGACCAGTAACCTAGGAAAATTTGATTGTTCAGCAGCTAGATCTAGTCGAACAACAGAATCCCGAGTTATCCTTATCGCTGGGTATTCCCGAATTGAGGAGCGATGTTTTCAGGTCAGCACATCCTCCTTGTGACCCCGGTCGATGTGGGCCAAGTAATTTTAACAAGTTCTAACTACGCTGAATGTTAGACTCCAACCCTTCTATTTTCTATCATGTCGAGACCCTTGTGAACAAATCATTAGTAAGCAGCTCGACACTAACACGGCGCAATGACCAGGTGGCTTCTTAAACACTAATTGCCAGAGAAATTAACCGTGATCATTCAGATATTTCGTGGTCAGTGCCATTATATGCCCTTTGGCTATGCGGCTGATGTTCGGGTTGCGTTCACGACGGTTTAGATATCGGCCTACGATTCGTCGCGGCGAAGGTGGGTCGTAATCCAGTACCGTTACTTGCGCGGTCTCCGCGTAGAAACGATTTCCCTTGAGCCGGTTGTTATGGAAAGAGGCAGTAGCCTCACCTTTTTATGACATTTTGTCCCCTATTTGCCAAAAATCTTAGGGTTGTTGTCTTTGTAGGTCATGATAACTTTTCCGATGCTATCACCACCCCAAATATTATCGAATCTTACCATGTTTACGAACTGTAATAATTTTAATATTTCAAGCGAATTCCACCTATATGTCGACGATAGTTTGACTTGTGGTTCGTGCCACGGTACGCTAAAGGTGGATCGCGACACTCGCAAAGCCTGTGCCGTGGCATGTTCATTTGGGAGCGAAGCTCGCAGCCTGACAGTTCTTAGAGCTTTCGCAGCTCAGGTGAACGGCTGGTACCACTACCCTGTTTCTATTTTCTTGATTTCATAAAACCCTAAATTTCCTTTGAAATGAGAGTAACTTTAGCTCATAATTTTCTAGTTAGGTTCCGTGATTGGGGTTTATCCCAGAACTAAATACTTAGTCGAACCATAGTAATTTTCAAATTTCCCAACCGAGTGACTTTCGACCTCCGTCACCCGATTTGAAGTTCCGTCTTCACAGCGACATAGCCGTTGGACGAAAACGAATTGTAATTTTTCGACCCCGGGGTCTAACCTCTTCCCTAAACCAAGTTCTTCCTAAGTCTAAGACTTCCGCCTCTACTAAGCTCAGCTCATAACTACAGTAACCTACGATTGATGAAGTAACCATAGTATGAGACGTAACTCAGAACTAGTAAATTTTAGATATTCGTAACTGACCACCTTGCGGTTGGAAATCCTAACTCTGCCTTCATTTCCCACGTTACTCCAGTCGATATGGACATTGACCTGTGTATTTTTGGCTGCTGAGGCTAGAACTCAGTCCCAGTGGATTATGGATGAGTCAGCCCTAGAATCCTTAAAAAAGTGTGCGCCATCAAAAACCGCAATCACTCCTAATAAAATCATGTTAAAAGTCCGTGGCCGATCTGAGAACTATTCGGTTACTTCCAGGTTCTACTAGTCAAAATCTTGCTTCTTAAGGACGTTATTTCCATGACTTTATTAAGCAAGGTTACAATCGCAGTGTGCAGTGCGTAACCCGAGTAAAGTTGAGATTAAACTTGTAAACAACCTGCATTACTACCTGAGAAGTTTCGCTATGTTAATGAATGTATGTTGTTTTCTTAGTGCAATACTCTTAAATTTTTTTGTGTGGCTGGAAGGATCTACCAGCTATCTATATTCCTTGTCTTCCATATGGGAGTCGTTAAGTTCGTTTAATACCTGAGCTAGTAATAGTAGTGAGTGTGAAGCCATGAAACCTGTGACCCTTGTCGAGTTAAGATTCCAATAACTACTTATCTACACGTATGATGGGAGTGTACTCGTTCGTAATTGACGTTTCAATCATTCTGACATTGCCAATTTTTGTGTGGCCTGAGGGTGTCCCCAGGCTAATAAATTCGAGGTGGATTGGGGGAGGTCCTTCCTAATGCGAGGTATTTAATCTATCCGGGATCCTAGGTGATAGCCATTACATCACGAGCTCAATAACTTGAGTAAAACTAAGATTCCTTCGGATATTCATTTACAAGTAAATAAGGGTGGCCCTGCAAATCTACTCGACATTTGTACACTCTAACCATGCAGCTTTTTGTGTGACATAGGATAAGGCTAGTAGCTAATGCTAAAACCTATGGTGCAATAGGTTAATGGACCAGGTAAACTCAACTAATTGAATTGTAATTGTGGTCTGCAATATTTGCTGTGTTCACTGGATCTATTGTCGGAAAACTGATGACCCAACTACGACATAATTCGAGCGTTAAGTATTTCTCCGAGCGGAATATCTTATCCATATGGCGTCTTACCTGATCCTGGGTTAATAGTTATCGTGTGACACACATGCCATTTATAATCTATACTGGACTGTCGAAGGTAGTTTGTTACTAAATGACACTGTTTATACGAACTCCTTGCAGAATTGATCCTTTTGTGAATCTCATGTACCAACGCTTATCCAATTCTCTATAATTAACTATTTTCTACCGTTAGATTCCGACCTCATCATAGTAAATCGGCTAAGCAGCTAACTACAAATTCCTATATTAACCAGCAGGGGTTTCCAGTTATTACCATATTGAGTGCATCCACCATATAATCAGCTCAAGTTGCTGTTTCACAACGGGGGCAAAAGTATATCACTTTTGGCGTTCCAACTCTGGATTGATTTAAATTCACTGCTCAATTTGCGGATAGGCTACGAAAGGGTAACGCCTATTCTTTGTGAAATTACCTGGGGACACGCGTCCAAGAATCAGTATCATTGCGCGGTTACGACAAATTTAGCATAAATTTATCTACTTTGGAGAGGACACTATATATCAACCTGATAGTCCTATTTTCCGACGGTTCTAAGTCGTTAACCGAAACTACCAAGTTTCCTAAGGAGTTCTATCCTGGGCCTATGCCAAAACCTTAGAGGGGCGTTCTTCCAAACGGAAAATACGATTGACATAGGAGACCAAAATTGCTCAGAAATTGTATGTCTTATGGGGGCACTTTGCGCCAAGTTTGTAGAATTATGTTCTAACGAATACGAGTAGTTCTCCCTAACTAAAGGTCTACCGGGATAGCCCGATTATCAGGCTATTCGAAAAGCCCAGACGGACTTATTTAAGATTGAAAGTGTTACAAGCATAAGGGTCCAAAATTGATCAAAAATTATATGTTCTAAGGGGGGCAATTTTCGTAAGTTCGTAACCATATTTACTGATGGCGACAAATAACTTCCGGAAATTTTCTCCCTGGATATATTGGTTGTCGTGTAATCTAGAAAGCCCGGAGGGGCCTTCATCCGTCTTCAGCGGCGCTGTCTGTAAGCCTCCAAAATTGGTCCAAAATAGAATGATTGGGCGTGGGTGTGTAAGTTGTGTTAATATTCCGAATTGATTAAGCGGGGTGAATGCAAGGCGCCGATGAGTCTTGACAAACCTTTAGGATAAGCTAGTTTATAGTTTATGTTAAAAGTCCATGGGGGCATTCGTCCTACTCTTGCGTCGAATGCAGGCTTACTCCGAAGTTGATTAAAAGTCACATTTTCCACGTTTTTCGTCGTCACTTCTACTAAACTCTATGTCGAGCCTATCAAGTTCTAACGTACCTATGAGATCCTATGAAACACCATCTACGCTGTACTGGCAAGCTAGGCCTGACAATTCTGATCCAAATCCTTCCTGATTAGATTGTCCCCTACCTCGTCTTCCAATCCCTTTTCCCGTTTGTTTCTCTGTGTTGCTTTTCGTGTGTAGTTATGTAGTGTAGTGCAATTTCCACTGCATGCGGCAATCTCAAACGTTCGAATTTTTTATATTTTACGAGCTCGTTCGAGATATCAGCACGAGCGAACACCTCTGTCACCGCACAAACCCAATACCTATGATGACAGAGAGAAAGGGAGAAATATGAATGTGTCTTAAAACCGATATATACAAATCTGTGAAAGCTGGAACTGTGAATGACTTAACGGGTCATGACGCGAAATGTATAAAAATTCGAAAAGTCATCGGTGAAACCGCTCTGTAAAAATTTGTGGTGTTCGTTCTCATCGGGTCTGAGAACAAATTTTTTCTCAGAACATAGCTAATTTCCAAGCGTAGGGACGTGTCTTAGACGCTATGTTTTGTCCCCAATTTTAAAGTGACCTTGTCCCTAGCAACCTTTTGGATCATTTCACGTTCCAACCCAACGTTCGCGACTCATCGCGTTGGCATGATTTCTTTTTTCACTTGCCTGTCCATGCTTCCTTAATATACGAATCCTGATTATTTCCGCTATAAACGTACTACCGGACATCTTATGCCATGAATCAGCGGTAAACCTCAGCTGTATAGGGTGTAAAACCATGTGTATTTACGGATTTAAGGCTACGTCCGAGTATACATATCTTATTGTGTCGGATTTAATCAGAATGTGCGATTAAAATTTTTTTAACGGTTAAATTTTCTAGGGCAATTTGAATTTATAGGGCCTCCCCCGTGCTTATATTTTTGATACCATCCGGAAGCACCAGCTACTACCACTTCACGTGACGCGGGACGCTACGTGGATTCCTCTCCATACGCCATTCACGCCGAGTTGTTGTGCGAACCAAAGCAAAGAAAAAATATAAGACACTAGCTATGACCACGGAACCGGCCAGTAGAGTCGACCAAACTCTGTTGTGTCGAATTCAGACTGATTCGAAGAAGTCGGACGTCACGTCGGACCTCGAAAATTTAGCCTATACTTTAAGATAGCAGATTTGGAACGATCCAATCCCCGTCAATTCTCAGTCGCCCCTAGTTTTTAGATTTAAATTCCGATATTCCATCGGAGAAGTTCAGAAGGTTGTAAATTTTGGATTTACCGTAAACGAACTGCGTCGCTTAAAGAGAGTGGGACAGAAAAGATCTGCTCCCGCAGATTTGGGCATAGGTCGAACATTTTGGAGGAAAATTCTTTTGTTATCTATGCTCTACATATCTTATTTATGTCTGGAAGCCAGAATTCCTAAAATCAAAACAATTTTAAGCTTCAAATTGCGAATACAGCCATGAAAATTAGTATTATTATTTTATAATTAAATATTAAACTTAATATCAAAATATATATGTTATACCCACGCTCATCGTGAACACCGACCTCTTTCCATGATTTACGCCCTATGAAATTGACGCGACAACGTGCAAACATTAGACGTATGTCTTTTTGTTTAGCGGTATCAACTGCTTTGTTGCATCTGCCGCTTGACGTGCCTACGATATCCATTCATTACCTATGATTGCTATGCGCAAACGTACCAACATAGCATATTCTTCTGGTTATTTGTGTTTATTTTTATTCTTAGATTTTGACGAATCCATGACTGTCAGAGCTTCCTGGAGGGGCAGGGGCCACGGGACTGAATTCTCCCCGGGATCAGGGACGGAGCAACCACTGGGTAACCACCTGACAGGAAAACACCACCCTTCGGGACTTACCGGGGCCACAGCTGTGCTCCAAACCTACCCTCCTGTCCCTCCATATATACCTATGTACCTATATACTCTAAATTCGTAAAACTTACGAATTCAGTAAAATGTTTGTTTCTGTTTTACATACACTCATATATGCTATTTATGGAAATACATGTCTAAGCTTTTGTTTTATCTACATACTATACATATTTATCTATGCTAGTTATAAATATTACTATTAATATTTTAATTAATACATTAAGCAAAGCTAGAAGGTAAATAGAAAAAGAGGACAGATGGGAGGAATAAAACAAGAGAGAGAAGAAACAAAAAGAAGAATAGAGAGAAGAGTAAGCAGAAAGGAAATAAGACCAAGAGGTCAACAACAGATACACAGAAAAGAAAGAAAACACAGACGCGACAGCAATCAAACAAAAGAACGACCGAAAAGGTTGGATTGAGAGAACGAGAGAAAATAAAATAAAAACGTGCTACGGGAAGGGTCTGGGCACAAGGGGTTTCCGAGAGAATCTGTAGGTAAATTCGGTCTCAGGACGAAGAATGTGTTGCAATGATATCAAACACAAGACGGGTAAACGCAATATTGGAAGCTGATTCACTGATGATGATGTAAAAAACTTTAACAGGAGGTACTCCTGCAAGAGGCGAGAGAGGTCGAACCACTCCTGATCGAAGAACTTATAAATGTCAAAAGGTGCGAACAAACTTTCGTCGCAAACTTTTGCCTGCAAACTCGTACTTCTGCAATTTTATAGTTTTGTGGATGGCTACAATAATAACTTTAGGTCTTACAGTGGCGCCGGGTTTCACTAACATCAACTTCGCAATATATATTGCAACAGTTCAACAAAGAAATCGATACACAATTTTTCAACAATGTTTTAAGAGTTTTCTTCACGTTATTCTTTACAAAATGATCGATCAAACGGCCGCTGATATCATTCTGTGAACTAAAATTTTAAAAATAAATGTACCATATAGTGTAGTGGTTTATATATGAAGTTAGAAGCTGTGTCTAAGGCTAAATTATTGCATACATTGACTATACAAAGCCGCGTATTGCAGGCTTTAAGTCCGTCCCCAAAGAACAACGAAATTTCCACACACGAACCGTTTTCTCGTATTTGGCGAAACTTGCACAAACACAGCAAATCATGGAATGACTCGAACTGCCAACAAGTTTTCAACACAAATGTTTACAGAGAGTTTATTTCATATCTGTCGACAATTGTTTTGTGTAAAACTCCTGGTCTTATTTATTTCTAGTCCAGTTCGAAAATAGTGTAAAATAAAAACTTGAACGAATCATCTCAACACTTTTCTATATGAATATATCTGAATGTAATTTAAACTTGACAATCTTTTGACACGTTGCGAAATCGAGTTTCAATCCATTAAAAAACCTGTGCTAACAACATTTCGAACTTGTTAATCGAGCTCCCGATAAAATATCGAAAACAAATGATACAAAGAGACATTGAACGCCTAGTTTGTTTAACGAAACTCTACGCAGACTGAAACGTTATGAACTGCTTCAAATGAAAGGGACATGTTACCATTTGCAATGTTATGTTAATATTACTCTGAAATGTAGTACCGAAACAGGCAATGGCTAGAAACTATAATAATTATTTCCTGTGGCATTTAAATCTTAATTCTCCCGTGTTTATAGACATTAGATGCTTCAGTATAAAGTGTATCTAAAACTCACTGTCATATATTCGAGAGAATCTTCGATACTTTCGGCTGCATTGTCTGTAATTACAACCAAAGCAATAGAGATACGCAAGTCATCGTTAAATTTTAATATACTTTGCTTTTGTACCAACGAATCCTATAAAAGGAATAACCGTTTCGTTTTATTTTTTATATATTCACTAAATTCTATTACTGAGATCAAAACGACTGAATATGGCCCTCTATGACCGTAGCCAATGTTAGCAACCAAAAATATTCTTCAGAAACATTGTTTCTTAGGAAACGAATAATAAGATCTACGAAATAACAGCAAAGACGTAAGGTAATGCTGCAGACTTAAATTTCGATCAAAGTTAAGGTTATATGTTTGAGATTAGTAACTAATGAAATTTAATTAAGCGTCCGATCGGCACATTGTCTAACGGAATATTGAACCTAGGCGCGTTAAACCCCAATTGTAGTAAGCATATGTACAGTTAAGTGTGTACGTAGTAATTAGAAACAAAAAACTCTAGTCTCGGCACTCGGTTTGGTATAAACAGATAGCATGAGACATTTGAGGTGCCAAAATGCCGTTCTGGATAGATTTATTCGTACGTTTAACCTATACGTACTAGAAACCGCATGCAGCAATGATCTGCAAAAACCGTATAACTGCTCTGGCGTTCGTCTGGTACCCGTATGGTCTAATTTGGCAAATACTCTTAAAAACATGTATTAGGGTCGAAACTGTCCGCGTTCAACGAAAGGGGATATCGACATCACTTTTAGTATCGAATAATTTGTCGAAACCTTTCCACCGAAAATGAGTTATGAATGACAGAGACAGACAAAAAGAAATTTTCAGTATTTTCCCCCTAGCACACGCAGTGGAAGCTCCGGTCGCTTCTGTCGCCCCATTTCAAACATAGAATTTGGAATATCCTTCATACATTTTGTTGTCGCCTGGAGGCGATATGAAACTTCGTTAACAATACGCTTGACTGAACCTCGAAATTGTTTGAAGTGATCATACAATGATTCGCGACTATTATCTCAAAATATACGCCTACCACACCAAGTATGTGCAAGGTTTCAACCTTATGGCCTCACATTTGTATCTAAAATCAAACGCAATTAATGCAGAACTATCTGTAATGTGCACACAAAGGGGTGGTTCAAATTAAAACCGGCCTTGATCTTTAGTGAAATCCTAGGTTTTCCAGTTTAAAACAAGTCAATCTAAATAGATTTGATCCATCTCGGAGGAATTGCCCCCCAAGTAACCCTGAGGGGCGTTAAAGCGCAGACATACGATAATTATCGTAAATTTTTTTAATTCAATCATCTCTAAGTGCAATTTGGTGGAATTCCCCATTGCAAAGTTCGAGTTATAAGGTTAGCAACATGACCATTGTACAGAAAAATGAGTATAACTTATAGCAGAAATTTTTACCGCTGTCATCTTAGGTTTAAAGCGCAGACATACGATAATTATCGTAAATTTTTTTAATTCAATCATGTCTATGTGCAATTTGGTGGAATTCCCCATTGCAAAGTTCGAGTTATAAGGTTAGCAACATGACCATTGTACAGAAAAATGAGTATAACTTATAGCAGAAATTTTTACCGCTGTCATCTTGAAGCATGTCGGCGGGGAATACGATATCTTTGACAAAACAGTCTAGCTTCGAAACGTCAGGTGATAGCGCTGCTATGTTCAAATTATGGTGGTTTGAAGTAGTTGGCAATGCTGACATCGTCTGAAACGTAACGCCAGAATCGTCATTCAGAATAGTGTGAGGTATAGCACGCATGCACTTGACATTGGCTTTTGCCGAACTGTATTTCTTTGTGTCGTTTAATTTTGAGGCTTTTGTGTTTCACTACTGGCAATGACGCAATTTGTCCAATCAGACCAGCCTTGGCTTTCGCGAGTTTCGTTTCCTTGCGGATAAGTAAAGCTGACCTGTCGTTTTGCCGACAATTCACCATCAGTCGCGCTACGATCGTTAGCACACAGCCCACATGATCGGCGTGATTGCGCACACTGGTAACATTTAGGTGTTCCTAGGTTTAAACATAAATGAAAACAAAATACACTAGTAACTCTATCGAGATTGCAGAGCGTAGTGAAAATAGGCACACTTACACCTTTTGCGTGCACAGCCAAGGGCCGCGTATGTCGATATGTTATATGTGGATATCACACAATACCGCACAAGTTAGAACAAAACTAACACCGGCAATATGTTTCCCGTGACCGAAAACCCCCAAGTGTTCTCAGCCTCCCAGGACATATCAATAAAATTAGGAATTTTAGATCGAGAAACCATGGGGGCGCAATATCCCAGCACCCATATCTCAAACCCCATAACTCCAGAACCGGACGTGTAATCGAAAAACAAAAAGAGGCATCGGCTTATATCATTTTACTATGCAATAAAATCAACTAGAGAAAAAATTCGAAGGTTAAGATAAAAATGACGTAGCTTCCCTGAACTTCTGGTACTAAAATGATGTAAAATAGGGAGAAAGCCCCTCAGTTTGACCTGTGACCCCGGAACCGGTTCGAATGAGCCCAAGCTAAAATCGGTTAAGTCGTTCCTGAGTTATGGCGGATCGCACACACATACACGCACAAACACACACATAGACGGAATTTAAAAGCTTTCACCCCTGCAACACACAATCTCCACTAAGTTACACTACGCTGTGATTATTTACCCGCTAAATATATCTTGTTAGTAGTCTTACTTTGTTACGAAACTGTTGTAATTTCATTTTTAGATGAATACAAGGCGCGCGATTTCCGTCGACTTAGGGGCAGTGTGATGAGCAACGCTGAGCCTTAACGGAATGAATGTGGCTTTTAGGGTGAGTAGGAGCGGGGCTAACCCCCACCCATTGCGCACCTTTGTATGCATGGTGTTAATGCTTGTGACAGTAGGTTTAGCCATATCATTATTATAGACGTGGAAGCTAAAAATCTACATTCAATAATTTAAATACAGTATTTACGGTGGTTTATAAACGTAGAAGATTACTAGATTTTCGTCAAACACCGTTGAGTCATCAGGAATATCCGTTTTTGATTATTGTAAGCAGTGAAAACCGCCATACTGGCGAGCAGTGAAAATTATTTTAGATTAGACAAAATATTTTGGTTCTGCATGGAGTATCACACCAGTATCACATAACCATAAAAATGAAAAATCCATTTGACCCGGCAATTGTCAAGGCGTAGACGAAACAGAAAAATTAGTATTTCGGCCCTAAACTGTGTTTTCGACCCTTTATTGAACATGATAGGACATTACCAGTTGGGCTGGAACCAAAAGCTGTATCAAATATTAATTCTTCCACAACTGCTGCGTTAGTATGAAACTCCTAAGGAGTAGTAATAGGACCGCGTTCATATCGCAACCTGTGGCTCTATACGGTTTAGTTCAAAACTTGATTGCCAATTACTCCTTTCTTTCTGAAGTTAAGTTTACTTGATATTATTATTTTTAAATATGCTTGTTGAGGCCTAGGCGCGTTAAACCCCAATTGCAGTAAGCATATGTACAGTTAAGTGTGCACGTAGTAATTAGAAACAAAAAACTCTAGTCTCGGCACTCGGTTTGGTATAAACAGATAGCATGAGATATTTGTGGTGCCGTCCTGGATAGATTTATTCGTACGTTTCGCCTATACGTACTAGAAACCGCATGCAGCAATGATCTGCAAAAACCGTATAACTGCTCTGGCGTTCGGGTAAAATTGTGTGGTTTCACGGATAGCTTAATATGTGCGAATAAGTCTAGCTCTATTCTGTTAACGTCACTACTTACCACAAGTTAATTTTACCGCCTATATCTCGAAACACGCTTCTTAACGCCAGGCTTCAAATTTATCACTACACATTTAGATCTGAAATAAATTATTGCTTACAAGTACTTACAATTTTTTCTTCGTTAAACAAAGTGACGATGACATGCGCTTTAGTTGAACGCGCACAATTGGAACACCATTTTTCGGTTCTAAATGAAAAAAACAGATTTTTCAGGGTTCTTTGCCATACCTGGCCAAACGGGTACCAGTGTTTCGTAGCCCATATCTCATATCGGCTTCACATACAAGCTTCATGTGGAAAAACGCAATCGGCTCATTGAGATCTGCAACATTGCTAACCGTGACTCTTCCTGGGACCAGTTCCAGTACCGCTGTATATGCAAAATACGGTTCGTGTACCCTTTACCAGAAACGGCGATTTTTCAAATTTCGGATTGTTATTGCGTGTTTTTAAATTTCAATGAGCTCTTATTAGGCTATAAATTACGCTGAATTTGATGATATTGCTATCTAGAGTCGATTTTGACTGTATTATACCTTTTATGTAAGTTTCAAGGGTTTCAACACACCTGATTTCCAAAATGTAGTGTGTTTTTATTTGTTTACGTATTGTGTACAGGACGTCAAAA